>MNCI01038036.1:1656382-1749562 GCA_015680685.1 Gnetum montanum | reverse complement strand
CCTCCTAACTTTCAACATTCTCATCCTTTCCCTCCTTCCACAGTGCCACCAACTATTCCTAAGGTGTTTATGCCATAGCAACAACCCACGAACAACACTTGTGCTACTACTATCAACAACAGTGAGAAACCTCAGCAACATCAAAGGTGTCCTTTCTTTAAACACGGCCATAAGAAAGGAAAACACAATTTCAAGGCCACTACACCTTCCAACCCAGCACAAGTCCAACAATGTGGTGCACCCTTGCCTTCGAACCCAACGCCTCATGTAACTTCATCAGGGCCACCAACTAACACTCTAACAACCATAAGGCCCAATGAACACAACCATGGGAGACATCATCCTAATCCTTGCATACCATCTAACGGTCCTAAATATCATAGTGGGTCAACTCATTATCCGGGAACTACATCGTATAAAGTGCCCCACTATGCTTATTACAATCAAGTGTGTGAACCCCAAGGGGATAAGTATAGACTAATTCCAATACTTCCAACATGCAAGGATCCTTATCTTTCATTTATTAATCCTTTCCATACTCAACTGATTGGTTATGGGGGATACCCCCCATTTCAATAATAAGCAAGGTTAATAAATATTTTTCATTTTCTTTAATTTTACAACTTTTTCTTTTATCTTTTTATCTTTTCATGTGTTTTTTGTAAGTAATCTCATCTACAAATAAAACACTCATGTGGATCGTTGGTTGAGGTGTGTTCTATGTTATTAATTCATGAGTGATCAATTATTTGGAATAGTGAGCCCATTACACCCACTCATCCACTCTACAAATAAGAGGTTTTGTTCGAGGCTACAGTGATATTCTTGAAATTTCAAAACTTAAAATTAATTTTGTGTTTATTGTACCCAGAATGAAGAAGGATGGACCAAGAGGGAATGATTAGGGTGTGACTGACATCAAGGGGACTTGTGGATTCTCTTTGGTGACGTTTATGGGAGTTATCATGCAACATGGTTGTACTAAGATCCTTGTAGATCTAATGAAAAATGGGAGTAAGAGTAATCAAAAGGGCACTCAAAAATCAAATGTTGTTCTAGGGGGTCCCACTAGAAAGACATGCACCCATGCCTGAAGGTTGGCAGCTTCTCTAGATTCAGTAAAGTGAAAAAAAAATAAGAAAAAGAAAAACAAAGTGCCACAAAACAAAAGTCACTCCTCCCTAGCATAAAATGCCAAGTGGTTTTATGCCTTGTTGTTATGGTACTCTCATAGTTGTTCACCATTGGATGAAACAATGCAATGTCACTGATTGAAGGATGGACTTGGTCCTGATCTTGGAATGATGGGTCAATGACACATTAATCATGCTTTACATGCAGGATTCACTGTGCCCTGGGTCAATTACCTCATGTCCCAATCTCTACGATCCCTTCTCTACTTCGTCTCGTCTCACTGTTCGTGTAATTGTAGCTCATGTCCCGTGTAGCATAGAATTTTCATCTCATTCCAGTGATATTTACATGTGTGTGTTTTGTGGAGTTAGTGCGGATTACATTTAACCCTTCTAGTGCCCATGGACACTTTAAGTGTGGTTACACAAGGGCATTATAGGTTGAAACCTGCTGTGGGGAGGACCCACTTGTGTAATTTTTTGTAATCTTCACTTATGAAATAGCTCACACACACCATTTATTACCCTCAGCGTATTATTTATGATATTCTTTCCCTTATTACTATCCCTCCGAATCAACATTCCTATGAACCATCAAATAGCCTTTTTTTCCCATCCGAGGGCTTTATTGATAAACACACCATCATAATTTTTGTGCCTTCAGAACTAGTTGAATTACCCTAGAACCCTTTAATAATTGTTCATATGTCCCTAGTTTACATCGTTTAATTTCAAAGAAATATTAAAAATTCAATACATTCTCTAAGTGCCCTAACTTCAATAAAAATATATATATACATGACCCCCCTGTGCTAATCAACATTATTTGCAACTATTCACGCAGGGGAAGTTTTTCAAATTTCTCTCTACGACTTGCGATTGCGCGTCCCTTGCTTTCATATCTATAACTCACTCGCTGGTACTCCGATTTTCATTCCGTTTGAACCTACTTGACCTCGGAGTGTTCAGCTTAGTCGTGGAGAAGGGACACATGCCAAATAGCACATAAATTTTTTGAAATTCATCATCACCCGAAGGACATCTTTAAGGGTAATTAGTTCTAAAATTAAGAATAAAATGTGTCAAAAACAATTTCATCCCCTTAGCTATACCAGAAAATTAAATTTGGAAACCACCTAAGCAAAGAGGACTCAGCACTATAATCTTTCGGAGACATGTTCTTCCAATAATTAACATCACACGGAAATAAAGTAAATCTATTAAGACAAGCAGTAAGGTATAACCTAACTTTGGTAACAACCTTACTAATGATCGATCCCATGTGATTGCAGATGGCCCCAAAACGTGGACAACAGGAAGGTCCTGCTTAAGGTGCAATCAAACAATCTCAGAGAGGTGGAAGACAAGATCCTATTGGACAACATGCAAAACAAGAGGAACAATCATTCAGCGTTCATCAAGAAGATCCTCCTACCGTACGATCCGGGTAGGTAGAAGCAAGAGATACCCTCTCTGAAAGCAGTGCCGGTACTTAGGGGAAATGTACCGATTTTGGCACAATAAAGAAGAAGGCACCATGGTTGGAAATTGTGGTGTGACTATTGACTTCTCTGTTCAAGCCATTTTGGAAGTATTAAACCTTCTAAATATAGGGCCAAAGGTTGCTCAGAACCAGCTGGACACTTTCAGAACTGAGCAACTTAATAAACTGTTGACAAAGAATAAAAGGGTGGGAGAAGAAAAAGAGAAGGCTAACTGGGATGCCTCTATGGTACAAGTGCAAAGTTACATGCATGCCAAGGCACTCAAGGCCTTACAAGAGGAGAAACTCCAGGTCATACTTCAACACCATCAAATCCCAAGAGCTGGAGTGCAAGAAAAGGGAAAGACACCTATGGAGGAGCCACCACCACCAGGAACTACATGAGTTCCACCATTCTGTAATCATAGGATTTTCTTTTGTGTTGTGTCTCAATTTTGTTTTGACTCCACACTGCGGCATGAATCCATTCTAGTTAGTCAATAATCCCATACCTATCCATTGTGTAATCAATGGCACTTCTTCTCACTTTAACTCGAGGACGAGTTTTCATTCAATCATGGGGGTATGATGAGTCATGAATTTGCTGGTTGTGATATCGCAACAGGCTACGCGATATCACAGTGCACCTTAATTTCTATAAATAAGAGGCGGATTTCCCATTAGTTATTAGTTAGGAGTTAGAAGTAGCGAAGCTCTGGTAGTTTGGCCACTCCAAAGATAGTTTATTTTCCCATGTCTACCCACAGTGTGGTGAATGTAATTGTACAACATCCTTTATTCGAGTGTGACGTACCTGGACACGCACATGTTCGATAATAAAGATTGAGATTACTTCATCATTGCAGTAGTCACTTTGTTTATTTAATTATTTTAACGCGAAATGAGTACGACTTGATTACGAGCATCTTCGTGTGACTACTTGGTAACCTAGTGGCGTACCTAGGATCTACGCTTGGTAATCCTAGTGGTAGTCATGCACCAAGATGTGTATAGTTAGTCAAGGAATTGATTGCTCATCACACTTAGGCTAGTAATGCGGTACGAGTACGACTTAATTACGAGCATTAAGTGTGACTACTTGGTAGACCAGTGGCGTACCTAGGATCTGCGCTTGGTAATCCCAGTGGTAGTCATGCACGAGGTCCAAGATGTGTATGGTTGATCAAGGAATCGATTGCTCATCGCACTTAGGCTAGATTAGATTCTCTTACCCTTCTCCTCCTAGCTTAGCTTAGTTAATATTATTTTCCACTGCCTTCAAGAGTAGCGTTAGAATTAGGAACACATCATACACCTCACTCTGGACTAAACCATATGTGGAAAATATAAATACTAGTCTAAGTGGGAAGACAGCAAATTGCAACCTAAGGATAACTGTCTAGGTGCCACAACTAGTCCATCTGCGGAGTTCAACTGGATCACACGTGCTACACTCGTTTCGTATGGTTGAGTGTAGGGGTACCTCACCACTCATCAACGGGTAATTCCTTGGATAATTTTGATTTTCTTGAGGTCTACCTCTATCCCTATGTGTGAGATTTTGTGCCCTAGTACTATGCCTTCTTAGACCATCAAATGGCTTTTCTGCCAGTTGAGCCTCAAATTGGTTTCTACACATCTTTTTAACACTTGCTCCAACCAGTCCAAGGCTTGATCAAATTTTGCTCCATAAGTGGAGAAGTCATCCATAAAGACCTCCACGCCATTCCCTATCTGCTATTGGAATTATTAGAACTAGTCGTTGAAATGTTGCAGGGGCATTGCACAAGCCAAACGGCATCTATTTGTATGCAAACGTTCCCCAAGGACTGATGAATGTAGTCTTGGCTTGGTCTTCTGGTCCATTTGCATTTGGTTATATCAGCTATATCCATTAGAAAACTATAATAGTGATGCCCTACGATAGTGTCTAAGACTTGGTTGACAAATGGCAATGGAAAGTGATCTTTTAATGTTGCCATATTTAGTAGCCTGAAATCTATGCACATGCTCCATTTGCCTCCATTTTTAGGCACAATAACTAAGGGGCTAACCCATTCGCTATCAGCAATGGGGTATATGAACCCAGCCTTGAGAAGCTGTTCGATTTCTTCCTTAACTACTTGCTTCAGCTTAGGGCTCAATCGCCTCTGCAGTTATCTTCAAGGCTTCATGGAGGGGTCAATGTAAATTCTATGTTCGCATATCCTAGGATTTATTCTAGTTAATTTTGGATATGACCAAGTGAAGGCTTCTAACCATTTATTTATTACCTTTAGCAGTTCTTCTTTCTATTGAGGAGTAAGCTTAATGTTGATAATTACCGATTTTTCGTTTTTAAGGAACATGTATTCCATACCGGTGGGCAATGGTTTTAGCTAGAGGGGCTCCTGCTTAAATTTCTCAGGGATTTCCAACTTCCCCCAGTTGATATTTTCAAGGTTAAGACTTGGAAGTTGGTAGTGGACTTGCTCTAATGCGTATATGCTATCGATGTAAGCACAAGTCAAACCCTTAGTTGGTTTCATGCATATGAGTCAACTGCTTTCTTGATCAATTGTCAACCACTAGGTGTCTTCCTATCGTGTGGCTACTACATATAGGCATCTTTGTATGTTAATCACTTGTGCACACTAATTGCATGCAGGCAATGCTATACTTTGCATAAACCATTACCTCTACACGTAATTACACCTTGTGTCACTATATGTGATGCATGGAACTTTCTTCTTCTCAATCTTTTTGAATGTATTTTCCTTTGATATTTCCAAGAAAAGATCATGGATTCCTAGGCATGCGTTGATGGTGCTTAGCCATGCTCTTCCCATTATGATTGGGAAGTCCCCCTTACTTTTTTTTACCTGAATCACTAGGAAGTCAACTATGTATGACCATCCACAAATAGTGGTAACAATGTCTTCCACCAATCCCCATGGGACAGTGATGGACTAGTTGGCCAACTCTAGATGGATGTTGCTCTTTTTCAATGGAGGCAGGTTCCAGGCCTTCTACATTTCTTGAGAAATCAAGTTGACACTGAAACCTGAATCTAAAAGAGCCTTCCACTGCACATTTCTAGTGATTTGTAAGTATATCAGAGGACTCCTAGGATCAAATAATTTCTTGGGAAAGTGGCCAACTTTGATCTAATTAGTGACAACATGTGTTAGCATGACCGTATGTGTTGAGTGCAGTGATTGGGTTAAAGGGGCCTCCAAAGTTTTGATTGATACTAAGGTGTCTAAGGAATCAGCTGCTTGTGATTGCAAGGGCTTGGTTTGACTGTTGGTTCTAAAGAAAGGTCTTTTCTTCATGTGGTTGTTGGAACCAATAGTAGGTTGAGAGTTAATAACCCTCATGGCATTACGTTGTTGTGGCTAGGTTGGGATTTCAACTTGCATCACTGGAGTAAGTGGTAGTGGAGCTATTGGTGGAAGAGATGCGGCCGAATGAGAAGGATGATATGCTTGTAGAATATTTCCTCTAGAAGAGGGAGCCCCATAATACTCGTTTGCTTGGTAGTGAGGTTGAGGAGTGACATGATCGGTAGAGTCATGTGGGAAGATTGGTTATTGCACGTAATATCCATACAGGTCAGGTTGTCGGTAAGGATACTGTTGCCTTGGTGGTGGCATTCCCCATGATTGTGGGTGCTTACATTGTTGATATTGCTCAATCGATTGTGGTGGAGTTCCACTAGGATAATATGTTCAGGGTTGGTGGAATTGCCTTGGGTTACCTTAAGGATAAGGTAACCTTTGGGGTGTTTGCCTTTTTTTTAATCGTGGGTTGAGTGCATACACCCCAGACTCCTGAAGATGTGAGATTACAGGGCAACATCCCTTAGGATGGTCATATTGACATATCTCACATCCACTATCATTTTTTGTTTCCAAATCCACAGCCTCTTTAATGATGGCAACTTTTCCCTTACCCTTGCTACATGCATGTTTAGTCTCTTTCTTTTTTCTTTTCTCACTACCCTACTCTCTAGACTCCTCTACTATTTTAAGAATAGTTTGAAATCTATTGTCTAGGGAATCCCACATTTGGTCTACCTTTGCTAAAATATTTTTTTGATATCATCTTTTGGATAGGCAAAGTTTTTCTATTCACCATCTCTTCGAGTGGTGACTCTTCTTCATCCTCACAAAATCTTACTCCCCTCTTCCAAAGGGAAGGATCTCGGTTATACTCTTCTACACTTTTCTCTTCTGTAGCTCACCTTCTTCCTTAGCAACTTTCTCTAATAATCTTTTAATTTGATGGGACCTAAGCTCAGATAGTCTCCCTTGGGTATAAATCCCAAGGGTTCTTCTCATATCATGCCTACGCCCATCCATGAGATGGCGCAGTTGATCCCTTTGTGAATAACCATGGCCAGGACAATGATGTAACAGTGCATAGTATCATCCCATGGTAGCATCCAAGGGTTCATGTCCTCCTTGTTTCTAGCCTTGGATTTACTTTCGCAAGTTAGACACTTGGGAGTATGTTTGGTACTTATCATTGAATAATCCTAACATAGTACTCCATCTACGAATACCAGCTTTCCGCTTCTTTAACTAGTTTCTGTGGAAACAACTTAAGTTTTTGTCATTCGTTCTCTATGTTTTGTAAGGCACACACGTCATGGAATGCTTGTAACTAATTCTGAGGATCAGCATTGTATCCCCCTTCAAATCATGGGATATTGTTCATATCTAATCTCTTGATCCTACTATCTTTCTAGTGCCTTTTTGGAATTCTAAGAGCCTCAGTTATGTCTAACATACTTCAAGTAGCGAGTAGGAGTTCATCGTGATTGTATTGTCCATGGCGTCTATGATGCCTACATTATTCCCTACTCTCCCTTCTTATATGTCGTGACTCTTTAGAATGCCCTTGTCCCCTTTCCTGGCTATTTCATCTATGACTTCCACTTTGCCTACCTTTATCCCCATGGTCTTTTTCTTTATAACCGCATTCGGATATTGAAGGAGAGGGTGAAGGAGATGATGAAGGTGAAGAAGAAGGAGAACTGTCACCATGATGGTGTCTATTACCTTTTCTTCTACGGTCTCGACCCCAATCGCGATTGCAATTAGAATGTCCACCTTTATCATGCGTTCATGTCCCTTTTTTGGACCCTTTATGCCTGTGGGTATCAAAACCTAAGTTATTGATGAGTGGCTAGGTACCCCTACACTCAACTATACGAATACGAGCATCTCACGCGCGATCCGGTCAAACTCCAAGGACTAAGTGCTTACGCACATTATAGAATACCTAAGGTTAATCAATCATTGTCCTTCCAAACTTACATGTATTTTCACGGTTGTATGGTTAAGTAAGTTTGAGGTATGTGATTTTTATAACTTTTATCTTTTTATCACCTATGCTAAGAGAGGAAAGGGTGAAGAGACTAAGTAACTAACTTTCACTAACTAAGCTTTAATCGTCCTAACATTAGTATCCGTTCCCACTTGCCGTACACACCTTGAACCAGTGCAACACTATTGGGATTACCAAATGCTATTTGTTACTAGGTTACCAAGCGTAGCACACATGCTCGAAGTGGTTGTACTGAATGCGCTTAACTAGGAGTTGAGGGTTTAGAGAGATTAATTATCTAAGAAAGCATTTAAGCATTTAACATTAATTAAATCCTAATTAACTTAGTCCATGCATTGTAAGGTTTATCAGAAAGTTCATCTTTATTTCCATACACAAATGTGTGCTTAGGTACAATTTGCTCGAATAAAGATCCGTTCACTTTGAGACTCCTACTGCAGGCACATGGAAATTATTCTATCTCTGGAATGGTAAAACTGCCAAATTTTAGCTAAGGGTCTAGATCTATATGATCTTACAAGGGAAAGCTACCTCTTATTTATAGACAAGGCAACGGGCTATGATATCACGTACACAATATCGTAGGGGCCAACGCGATATCACGTCCCATCATACCCTCATGACTGAATGAAAACTCATCCTCGAGTTCCTTACAAAATATTGGGAAGGTATGGGATTATTGACTTGAATGATACTAATGGTGAATGGGGTGACATGTGAAGGGATCATCATTACAAAACATGAAAAAATTTAGTGTTTCGACAACAAGAGTGAACACTATACATAATTGACATCCAGCCTTATTTGGCAGCTGAGAGAGAAGAGAAAAGAGAAAAGAAGTTTGCTACTGCCAACGCCAAGATTGCACCTTTCATTGTTCATCCCTAAGCACGCCATCAATCTCATTCCTTGCATAACCATTTTAGCATCAGTCCATTCCAAGTGTTTCCTCTAGGTCCAATCTGTTGGTGTATGATGGCCATTTGCACATACAACACAGTCTTATATTAGCAAGGGTAAATGAATCATAATGCAATTGATACCTTGCTTCAATGTAAGGTCCATTGGTTGAGTTGTGATATGACTAATATGGATCTGGAGATATGGCTGACTACATGAGGTGTAGGGGTTAAGAGAAAAATCAAAAAAATTGGCCAGGACTCCCATGACTCAGAGTGAACCTCCGATAGCAATAGAATGGAAAAAGATAAGGAATAAGAAGGATGGAGAAAAAGAAATAATGGCCACGCCAATAAAATGGATGTCACAGATGGACATGAACAAAATAAATGGTGATTGCAGAAATTTTTAAGGGAAAGAAATTAACGGATGCACCAAATAGGAATGCTAGTGGGTCCTCCCCAAAGCAAGCTCATTCCCTTAATGCCTTGACAATCCCATATTCAAAGAGTCTATAGGCTCTAGAAATGTCATTTGGAAGCAAGAGTTAAAGTCTTAACCACAAGAGTTTACCAAAAAGAAAATAATGCATCCACCAAAATATGGACTACTGATACAACTGGCAATGAGGTGATAAATGGGGAAAGAAGGATGGAAAGAAGAGAATGGAATGGAGTCTCAAGACCAAGGTGGTGTACAACCCCTTATGTGTTAATGGTTAATGTGACTTAGTAAATCTCATTCCAAATTCGGCCTCAAACAACCCACATTCAGTGACTTCGCATTAATACATTCAACCCATCCATCCACTTGAAGTAACAAGAATGCTTCCACCAAAGAGTGACCACCATTCCAACAAAACAAAAGAGGAGAAATTAGGAAGCGAGAAGAGCCTTAGTTACAGGGAACATGTTTATTTTAGTTCCATAACCAGTGCTTATAGCTGAAATTATTATTTCTTCTAAGGGGTGTGCTTTGAATTCTCACTATTTTTTTTTTTTTAGTTTTGCATGAGAACCACACCATGCAAAGACTTATTATTTTTATTTTCTTAGCTTCCCAATAATGTGGCAACATCGGAATGGTACGAAAACTCAAGAAGAAAACATCCCAGCACCCAAGAGAATGGCTAGCACAAGTGCATCAAATCCCCTTGAAGTCACACCCTTTTCAATCCTTGAGTCCTTCCTTAGTTTGAGAAATGTCCAATCACCAGTTCGTTGATAGTTCTTATTATTGAGAAAGGGACTGTATAGTTCCAAGCCAAGAGAGACCATAGAATTTTATGGATGTATGAATGAAGTGGACTCATTACCTGCTATATCAAAAGAACCATACCTTAGTATCAACATCATAACTTAAAGGTAAAAACCAAACATTAGCAATCAATGGAATATAGTTCATACCACCATCAGAGCACTTATTAGGTGATGAATCAAACAAAATAATCAAACATACAAAGAAATGAAAAAGTATAAATGATGTTGTAAAACAAAAAATAAAAAGGTTGAAGAAATTTGTAAAAAAAAATGTGTAAAACAAAAAATGTGTAAAATAAAAAGGTGTAAACAAAACAAAAACTTAAAAAGAAACTGAGGACCTCAAATGATTAACATAGGTGGCCATCTTCCCCATGACTGAATTGGAAGGGAGAGATCCGAAATAGTGAGTGAGATCATCCTCTCTCAAATGTGTTATGTGCATAGACCATTCTAGGTTCATGATAAGGGTTGGTCGGTTGCACACAAACTAGTATTCTCCTATCGAAGTACTCATTTGGATTTTCTAAGAGTTTCCAACTTCCCTTGATTGGTGGTTTTAGATTAAGGGTTAGAAGTTGGCGACACTCTTGCTCCAGTGCATCTATGCTTTCTTCATGGGTACAAGTTGGTCCCCCAGTTAGCTTCATGCATATTGGTGGGTTACTCTCTTAATAAGCTATCAACCACTGGGTGTTCTCTTGTTGTGTGGTTACTACATATAGGCACTTTTGTATGTTAACTTCCTGGGCACACCGGTTGCATGCAGGAGATGTTGAACACTCCTGTACGCTATCATCCTCTGTATCACTGTATGTAATGCATAGAACCTTCTTCTTATTGATCTTTCCATAAGTGTTTTCCTTAGATATTTCCAAGGAAAGATCATGAATTCCTAGGCATGCGTTCACGGTACTTAGCCATATCCTTCCCATTATTATTGGGAAGTTCCCCTTGTCATTGTTGACTTCTATCACTAGGAAATCAGCTAGGTATGACCAACCACACACAGTGGTAATGATGTCCTCCATCAATCCCAAGGGAATAGTGATGGACTGGTCAGCCAGCTCTAAGAAAATATTGCTCTTCTTTAGTGGAGGCAGGTTCCAGGCTTTATACATTTCTTGCGATATCAAGTTGACTCCAGAACCTGAGTCAAGAAGAGCTTTACGTGGTTCATTCCTAGCGATTGGAGGTAGATTAGGGGACTTCCAGGATTAGAGAATTTCTTGGGAAGGTGCCCCACCTTGATCTAGTTAGTGATGGTATGTGTTAACATAACCGTATGCATTGAGCTCTATTGTTGGTTTGAAGGGAGCTCTGAAGTCTTATTTGATAAAAAAACATTCGAAGGCTCAACCACTTGTGGTTGTGAGAGCTTGTTTGGACTATTGGTTCTGAAGAAAGGTCTTCTCCTTATATAGTTTTTAGAACTAGTATCGGGTTGAAGGTTTAGAGCTCTCATAGCATTGCGTTGTTGCGGTTGAGTGGGGAGTTCCCCTTGCATCACTGGAGCGGGTGGTAGTGGAGCTATTGGTGTAAGAGTTGCAAGTGGATTTGAAGGATGGTATGCATGTGGTATGTCTCTCCTAGGAGAAGTAGTCCTATAATACTCCCAAGCTTGGTAGTGACGTTGTAGGGTTACATGACCAATAGAGTCACTTGGAAAGATTGGATGTTGCACGTAGTATCCATACAGATCTAGTTGTCGGTAAGGGTATTGTTGCCTTAGCAGTGGCATCCCCCATGACTTTGGGTATTGCCACTACTGGTATTGCTTCATAGGTTGTGGCAGAGTTCCACTTGGATAATATGTTAATGGTTGGTGGAACTACCTCGAGTTACCTTAGGAATAAGGTAACCGACGGGGTGCTTTCTGTTTGTTAAGTCTTGGGTTGAGTGCATACACCCCAGACTCTTGCAGATGTGAGATTATCGAGAAACATCCCTTAGGATGGTCATATTGGCATATTTCACATCCACCATCATCATCTATATTAGAATCCACAATCTCTTCGGTGATAGTCATTTTACCCTTTTCTTTGTTACGTGCATAGTCCAAATCCCTATTCTTTTTCTTATCATGGTCACTACTTCGCTCCTTAGAATCCTCTACGATTTTTAAAACAATTTCAAATCTACTATCTAAGGAGTCCCACATTTGATCTACCTTGGCCGATACTTCTGTTGTTAATTTCTGAAGCGGCAAGGTTTTCCTACTCACTAACTCTTCGAGTGGTGACTAATCCTCCTCACAGAATCTCATTCCCCTCTTTCGGAGGGAAGGATCATGGTTGTATTCTTCCATGATTTCTCTCTTACGTATCTCTCCTTCTTCCTTAGCTACTTCCTCCAAAAATCTATGAACCTCATGGGACCTAAGTTTAGATAATCTCCCTTGGGCATATATCCCAAGGGTTCTCCTAGTTTCATGTCTTAGCCCATCTACAAGAAGGTGTAGTTGATCCCATTGTGCATAATCATGGCCTGGGCAATGATGTAGCAATGCATAATATCAGCCCATGGCAGCATCCAAGGGTTCATGATTACCCTGCTTCCATCCTTGGATCTGCTTCCGCAAGTTGGACACTCAGGAGTACGTTTGGTATTTATCGTTAAACAATTCTAACATCGTTCTCCACCTTCGAATGGATTCCAGTTCTAAGGACCGGTACCAACTTTCCGTTTCTTTTATGAGTATCCTTAGGAACAACTTTAACTTTTTCCACTTGTTTTCAATGTTTTGCAAGGCACATACATCATGAAATTCCTGTGAGTGATTCTGTGGATCAACATTGTATTCCCCCTCAAATCATGGGATATTATTCATGTCTAGTCTCTTAATCTGATTATCTTTTTGGTGCCTTGTAGGTATTCTAATGGCCTCCGTGATGTCTAACATGCTTTGGGTTGCAAGTAGGGGTTCGTCATGGTCATTTCTTTCATGATGTCTGTGATGTCTATGCGGTTTCCTACTTTCCCTTCTTCCATGTTGTGATTCCCTATAATGCCCTTGTCCCCCCTCTCAACTCTCTCGTCGAGGTCTCTCATCTTGCTTACCCTTGTCCTCATGGTTAGGTTCCTTATGACTGTGTCCCAACATTGAAGGTGAGGGTGAATGTTGCAATGAAGGGGAAGAGGAAGGAGAACCATCGCCATGACGATGTTTCCTACCTTCCCTTCAATGATCTCGACCCTGATCGTGATGACGATCAGAATGCTCGCCCTTATCTTGTGTTTGTGTTCCCTCATTGAACACTTGGTTTTTGTGGGAATCAGAACCAGGGTTGTGTATCGTGGAGCAAAGGTTCTGATACACCACCTCCTCACTATCATTAGGAAAGGGCATCATTTTTTGGAGAACCTATTGAAATAGGTTCACCACCCTTAATTTCTCTTATGATGGGTGAAGCATTATGGGGTCCTTTACCCTTCAACGATGTGTGATAGCTCTCCTACGACAAGTCTCGTTGGCATTGTGCTTCTATGGGATGGTAGTCCCTTACATTGTAATCACATGCAACATGCTCAGTGTATAATTGTGACATGCCTATTCATGCAAGGGCATGAAGGAACATGTTGGGGGTGGCTCTATCTAGAGGTAACACTATGTTACCCTCCAAGTCTCTCCAATGCAGTTGTTCGTCTTGATGGAAGACAAAGGTAAAGTTAGGTATATATTCATCATGATGAACATATACCACACTGAATTGTCGAGGAACTGGCGGATTTTGGTTATGTGCATGGTGCCGCCAACTGTCTCTAGTGTTGGTCCTAGGTAGTGAAGTGCTTTTGTGTGGAGAAGAAGACATTTTAGTCTTGTTCAGTGTGTTGTTTACCATTATGTTATTTTTCTCTTGATTAACCCTAAGGGTTTGTTTTAGCTCCCAACGATGTGAATGATTTCCTATGTTCTACGTAGCACACACACAACTAAGTCCCCAACAATGGTGCCAATGATGAGTGGCTAGGTACCCCTACACTCAACCATATGAATACAAGCATCTCACATGTGATCTGGTCAAACTCCAAGGACTAAGTGCTTACATGCCTTATGGAACACCTAAGGCTAATCAATCGTTGTCCTCCCAAACTTACTTGTATTGTCGTGGTTTTATGGTTAAGTAAGTTTGAGGTATGTGACTTTTATAACTTTTATCTTTTTATCACCTATGCTAAGAGAGGAAAGGGTGAAGAGACTAAGTAAATAACTTTCACCAACTAAGCTTTAATCGTCCTAGCATCAATATCCATTCCCACTTTCTGTACACACCTTGAACCAGTGCAATGCTACTGGGATTACCAAATGCTATTCATTACTGGGTTACCAAGCATAGCACACGTGCTCGAAGCGGTCGTACTAAATGTGCTTAACTAGGAGTTGAGGGTTGAGAGAGATTAATTATCTACAAAAGAATTCAAGCACTTAACATTAATTAAATCTTAATTAGCTTAGTCCATGCACTACAAGGTTTATCAAAAAGTTCATCTTTATTTCCGTACACAAATGTGTGCTCAGGTACAATTTGCTCGAATAAAGATCCTTTCACTTTGAGACTCCTACTACGGGCACATGGAAATTATTCTATCTCTGGAATGGTAAAACTTCCAGAGTTTAGCTAAGGATCTAGATCTAGATGATCTTACAAGGGAAAGTTGCCTCTTATTTATAGACAAGGCAACAGGCCGCGATATCGTGTACGCGATATCGCAAGGGCCAACACGATATTGCATACGCGATATCGTGGCCCATGCGATATCACGTCCACCTTTATCATGAGTTCATGTCCCTTTTTCGGACCCTTTATGCCTATGGGTATCAGAACCTAGGTTATGAATAGTGAAATGAAGGTTCTAATACACAACCCCTTGGCCAAAGTCAAGGGGAGGAACATCATTATGTGGGTGACTGCCTGAGGTAGGTTCACCATCCTAATTTTTTCTTAAGACATGTGGGGCATCTTGGGACCACTTACCCTTCAAAGAATTATGATGTCCCTCGTGTTGACATTGTGCCTCTGTGGGATGGTATTCTCTTGAGTCATGGTCTTGCACAACGTATTCTGCATGTAATTGCGGCATGTCAATTCATGTGAGAGCATGAAGAAGCATGCTCAAGACTGAACAATTGGGAGCTAACACTATGTTACCTTCTAAGTCTCACCAACACAATTTTTTGTCTTGATGAAGGATAAAGGTGAAGTCTAATATATACTCATCAGGATGAATATATATCACTTGAACTTGTTGAGGGACTGGTGGATCAATGTCATGTCTATTACACCGCCAACCATTTCCTATTTTAGACCTAGGTGGTGAGGCACTTTCATACAAAGAAGGAGACATACTTTTCTGTTCAGTGTGCAATGTATTCTTATTTATTATTTTCTCAACCAATCCTAAGGATTTGTTCCAATGATGTGAATGATTTCCTATGTTCTAGTTAGTGCATAAACAACTAAGTCTCACGCAACGATGCCAATGATGAGCAGCGACGTACCCCTATGCTCAACCATATGAATATGAGCATTTCACGCATGATCTGGTCGAATTCTAAGGAGTAAGTGCTTATGAACCTTTGTGGAACAAGGACGGGTTGGTTGATCGTTGTCTTCCCAAGCTTACATGTATGTCACAATTGTATGGTTAAGTAAGCTTGAGGCATATGATTTTTATAGCTTTTATGTTTTTATGTCCAACGCTAGTAGGGAAGGAGAGAGGTAACTAAGTGACTAATTTAACTTAACTACTCATTAACTAAGTTCTAACTAATCCTAATACCAGCATCCGTTCCCACTTACCGTACAAATCCTAAACCAGTGCAATACTACTGANCAAGGATGAATCAAAGAGCTTGTCTTTATTGCCGTACACAAGGTGTGCTCAGGTACACAATGCTCGAATAAAGATCTATCCACACTTAGACCTCTTGTTGCAGGCACTTGGAAAATACTCTAACTTTCAAACAGACTATAAGAGTTTCACTACTTGACTGCTAAAAGACTTCTTCCCAATTGTGCACCTGGGCACTATATTTATAGACTTGGAAGCAACTACTCTAATAATTAGAGTAACCGCTCTAATAATTAGAATAATTGCTAAAGTAACCACTAGAGTAATGACTCTAATAATTAGAACAACTACTAGAGTAACTTCTAGAGTAACCACTCAAGTAATTAGAGTAATTGTTAGAGTAACCGCTAGAATAACTGCTCTAATAATTAGAATAACTGCTAGAGTAATTGGTAAAGTAACCGCTCTAATCAACAAACTAAGAATTCAAGAGAAAAGAAGATTTAATCTAAAATTAGCATGGTACAAAAAGGATGAATAAAGTAATTATCAAGTCCTCATTTATCAAGATAAAATAAGAAAATATTATTTAATTTTATTATAAATTTTATCATAATCTAACTTAATAAAAGCAATGTTCTAATTACTGTTAGAAGCCTACCACATTTGCATCCATCTTTTAGTTGCATTATTTAAAATGGATTTACTATTAACAAAAGTTGTTTGCTCAAGCTTCATGATACCATATATAATCTTCAAAATTCAACATGCTAAGGATCTAGCTAAAATTTTGTAAGTGTTGTTAAGAATAGGAATAAGATATTGATTACAAATATGCTAAAGAACTTCATACTTGGGAAGAAATTGAATAAAATTTTTATTCATATTTCATCAAGAGAAACTCATATGATGGCTTCCTAAAAAAATTAGAGAGACCATATTCAACAATATTCTAATGCTTCTTAAATAATTTAACTAAAAAGCTATCAAATCCTACATTTTTACTATCTCCTAAACTAAAAGTTTCTTCTTTAATTTTTTCAATTTATCCTTCAAGAATAATTTAATGTACTTTTATTATAGATAAGGAAAATGTGTACAAGAGAACTTGAATATTTTAGAAAAAAATAGAAAAAATTAATTTTTTAGACATTTTAATAATCTTAGGATATGTAATGATGAAATCATTTATATAAAACAATTCCAATTTATGTACTTCATTCTTTTTTTAGAAATTAAAAAAAAAAATTCTTTACAAGATTCATTTTTAATTTGAAGCCAAAATATGTGACTTTTAGTGAGCACTTAGAACTTTAAAAATATTCCAATATTATTTAGCATGATGAGCTTTTTTAACAAATTTTATAAATTTTTCCTTATTTTGATGACTATTCTTAGAAAATTGTATTCCAAATCATCTTGCATAAGTATTTGTTTTACAAGTAGTTTACCAATCAATCCAAACTATATCACTAATAGGTCTATTTATTTTGCATTCTACCATAACATTAAAATAATCTTTCTAGTAGATCATATACACGTATTAGCATTCATACAATAAAGTTGTTATGCTCTAAAGGAAAAGAAATCAATCTCAAAAAATTAAAAAAATAATACATATAGAAAATAATCTAGCATAGTAGCATTTGTATGCACTTCTACTTTCCTCTAGGCTTCCAAAAAGAACTACTAGAGATACAAAATATATCAAGTCAATAATAAATTTTATTGCCTCCTTATTAATAACTATACCAAATGTAATTCTTCTCATTTGAATGTTTTAACTTATTAGGAGCATAAATATTATAGAGTCCAAGTTTTCTTTATCACTTCAAGTACCTCAAATAACTCTACACATATTATTAGAATTAGAATTCAAAATGTTTATAGTCCAATTTTTATTAAATAAAATAGGAATCCCTCCTTTATTAACTTCATGATCAACAAAAAATGGTTTTTAAAAATAATTTTTTAATAAAATTAATATCATAAGTTAAGATCTTAATTTATGAAAGGAAAAGAAAATCTAAAGATAAATACTAGTTTGAAAGATACTCAATAATCTTTACTCAAGATTTATTACAAAAGATTTGAACATTCCATCATATTACTAACATTTAGATTTAGGGAAAATGCCCTAATCATTGATTTTTCATGCTTGAAATTTATATTATAATTTATGTCATCAGAATTTAAAAAATCATCATTCAATAAAAGAACATTTAAAATGATGATAGAAAAATACTTCTTTTCCAATGAGAAATTTCTTAGATATGGAAAATTTACAAGAACCTTTAGATTTAATGGATTTGGAATATGTTATGTTAATTTAATGAATCACTAATGTAGGAGAAATTTAAAAAAATAAATAGTGATAGAAATTAATAAAAAATAAGAGAACAACTTTAAGACAAATAACATAATTTTCCTAGAAAAATTCTAGTAATTTCTTTAGCTTCTAGCTTCTAAGTCTTCTTAGTTTAAGACTTTCAATAAGCTTGAATCAAGGTTACATAAGAAGAAGAGATTGTAAATTAAATTTCGTTCACACACCTTTTGATTTGGTGATGATACCTAAGACTAGCCAAGCATTCACTTATATAATGGACATAATTTCATGCTTAGATAAAATCCAAATTATGGAGTTATAATTCATAATTAATTATGGCCAAATAGTTGTTAACCGTTACATAATCTTTTTGGCCATATTTATGTTTGTCTTTGTTGTTTTTAGCTAAAGTACCAAAAATGATTTGTCAACATGGTAATTGTTACAAAGAGGAGCTGTCTTATTTTTAAAATAATCAACCCACCTTATAATTTTTCTACTTGTTATTTAGCTTAAGGCATTACAACTAGGAGAAAATGCTACATTTCACAATTTACTAATCTAAGTTCTTTTCTTTACTAGTTAAACTTCTTTATAGGAATTACCTTGGTTAACATATCTACTAGATTTTTTGATGTGGAAACCTTTACCAAAGAAACCCTTCCTCTTTCAATTTGATTTCAAATGAAACGGTAGTTTATCTCGATGTGTCTTATCCTTGTAGGAAACCTAGGATTCTTCAATAGAAAGATTCCATTTTGATTATCATGAGATGTTTATTCTTTTAGCTTTTGCCTAAATTTTTTGACCAAATGTTGTAGACAAACTACTTCTTTGCTTGCTTAAGAAGTTGCTACATACTCTACCTCTACTGTTAATAATGCAAGACAACTTTGTCTCTTACTAATTGATGAGTGACGAGATACCCCTACGTCCAACCATATAAATCACAAGCTTTCATGCACAATCTGGTCGAATTCTATGGATGGGACTAGTTGTGCATCTAAATCATTATGCCTTGATAGTAGTTTGCTATCTTTCCACTTGGACTAGTGGTAGCTTTATCATGTATGGTTTAGTCCAAAGTGAGACATATGATAGTTGATGTTGTTCGACCCTAAGAGACTCCTAATGATAATAGATAAATTAATCGATTAAGCTAATTAACAATGAAAAGTAAAGTCTAGACTAGCCTACAAGCAATGAGTGTTCGTTCTCAGCTTGCCATACACACCTTGAACCCATGTATCCACTACTGGGATTACCAAGTGTTATGTTGTTGGGAAAACCAAGCAATAATACTACTGGGGTTACTAAGCAAATATGTGTTTACACATGAAACTAGTCATTCTCATTCTACTAATTCATTAATGTGCATGGAAATGTAAATATTAAATAAGTACATGGAATATAAATTGCATTAAAAGTAAATTTAATCTAATTCAAAGCACTACAATGAATAAGAATCAATCTTGATCTTATTACCATTAATGGAATATGTCTAGGTACATTACCACTCTAATAAGACTTCATACAACTAACTCAAATCCACTTTGTGGGCACTTACTGACTATTCTCTAAGATTACAGAATAGAACTACAAGAGTTCAGCTAGTCTATTGACAAAACTATGAAAAACTAATGCCCAACTATGTTTCCAAGTGCTATATTTATAGGTTGGCCCATACTCTCCAATTTCAAATATTTGATAACACATCTAGGGGCCCAATATCAGGTACTTGATATTAAGGCTCTAATATTTAGCTGATATTGGAGCCTGTCAGAACATGATTCATCATACCCCCACGATTGAATGAAAACTCGTCCTCGAGTAAAGAAGAGGAGGAACAAGTTTCTTACAAAATATTGGGTAGGTATAGGATTATTGACTAACATACAACTAACTTAAACTGAATAGACAAACTTTGATTGCCATGTTATAAAATTTTATTTGAGTGGATGCATACAAAATGATAGAGTGACAAAAAGACTAGACAAAATTGAAGATTACAAAATTTATAGAGGTCTTTAAGAATCTGCTGAAGATGATTCTTCATGTTACTGCTAGTGATGGAAGACTTCCAACCTTGATGGTTATGTCGATGCTTCTTTGGTTATGCAAAACACTCTTAAAGGATGGACTAAAATTTCTTCATATCATCCCATGGATCTAACAAACATGCAATGCTTGAGCTACTATCTTGTATATGCTACGATTTGTCCATGGGTGTATCCTCCATTGTCCCTCTCTTGTCTTCATTTTTGTGCTTGGCAATAGACCTTCTCCTTTAGGCATTTCTTTTAGCAACACTTGTAGTCACCAAGGGATCAACATTAGTTTTGGTAAATTTTCCCTAATAATTAACCCTTTTCAGATGCCTTAGGTTTTTTTTAAGCACAAGGTGATTACAGAATACTATGCCCAAAGCTATGAGGTTACTAAAATTATCAAGTTATTCACATTATTTTGATCAATTACTATCAGTTACCATGATGTTTGAAAATAGGATGTTGGAAAATTTTCAAAAATTTTAAAGTAGGCATACCTAGCCCTCATGACTAATAAGCACAAGTTCAAAAGCATATAGGTTTTCAAATAATTAAAACCCAAGGTCTAATTCAAAAGGTGGCCAAGAAATATTAATGGATATGGAAATATAAAAGTAGGAAAAATTAATGAAATGAATGAGAAGTAGTCCCAAAATCATGCATAAATTCAAAGAAATCGTCATTGACGTTTTGGAAGATGTGAAGGTTAGTTCAAAGCCATGATCAAAAAAAGTTATGCAAGTGGGTCCTCTCCAAAGTAGGCTCCTGCCATAATGCCCTTGCATAACCACTTCTACAGATGTTTGTGAGCACCTAAGAAGTTAAATGTAGAACATGCCTTTATTCCAAACAACACACAACTGCCATGGTTAGGATGTTGCACTATACTACACAAAATCAAAAGGCTCATAATCGCATTCAACAATGAGATGAATAATTGAATGAGAAGGGATTAGAGAGATTTAGATGTAAGGTACTTGACCCTGTCCACAAAAAGTTCTTGTGAAAATTGTGATTAAAATGATCAGCATACCTATCTTTCCAAGTTCAGACCAAGTCCATACCATGAACAGTGACCTTGCATTGATGTGTTCCATCCTACCAACCACCATGAGTTCATAACCACCTCAAAGGATAATCATAGCTCCAAAGAGAGAAGAAAAGAGAAGAAGGAAGAAAGGGCCTTAGTTAGAGGGGTGTCTTCAAGCATGCGTAACATGTCTTTCCAGCCCCATAACCAATGCTTATAGCCCATTATTGTGCCTAAGGGGTGTGCTTTGGATTCCCATTATTTTTTTTTCTTATTTTTTTAATAAGAATCACACTATGCAAAGACAAAGCTTCCTTTTTATTAGTTGATGAAGGAGTGATGATATTTTCTAAGAGGAGTCATAAACCACATGAAGGAAGTCAAGAAGAGAACCCAACAAGTCCCCTTGACGTCACACCCTTTGCCATTCCTACTTGGTCATTCCCTCTTTCTTCAAGGTATAATGATCATTGATGAATTTTAGTTTCATAAAAGAAGAACCAAATTATTTCCATGAAAAAGACCTTTTATTCAAAGAACTGGAGGGATGGATGAGGTGGTCTCATTACTTTACACAATTACTTACCCAATCATCTTGATAGCATAGCACAAAAACCCAACACATAGCATTGACTTCTGCATCATGTCTTGGCAATATTATTAACAAAAACATAAAAATACATTCATAAAGAAAAAATAGAATGACTCAAGAAAAGAGAAAAATATAAAGAAAAGAAAAATATTAAGAAATTGAAAACATATGAAGAGTCAAAAAATTTGTAAGAAATAGGAAAATGATAAAAAATTGTAAAAAAAAATAGGTGAAAAATACTTATTAGTTCCTAAACTAGGATGGAGCATCTCCCCCATGACTAATCTTATGGCTACACATTTGCAAGATGGACTACACAATCCCTTGGTTATACACCATCAGTTTCTAATCTATCACCTTTACTAATTTAATTAATTGTGTGGTAACACATCTGACATTGGTGATAATCTCATTTGGATCATTTGGAGTTGTATCTTCATCTAGACTTGAAGGTATTTTCATTTTGGGGGGTCCATATGTGTTTGCTTCTTCTTCTTGATTTTCTATTTTAATTCCCAAGTCTACATGTTTAATATCATTTTTTGGTGTATAATTAGAGTGTAAGATATCTATGTCTAAGTCCTTTGTTTGGTCCATTTTCTTAAGTCTAGAACTAAAAGGTAGATCAATTGTCTCCATGCATCTTTGAAACAATCTTATATTCTCATTTTCAAGGCACTGGGTGTCTTTTGGTTTAGTGGCTATGATGTAGATTAGTTTTTATTCACACACTTGCTCTTGAAATTTGTTGTTGGCTGTATTAATGTTTTGAATTTCTAGCCCACAACTGCATCCTTTACTATTAGTAGCGATGCATGGATTCTTCTATCTCTCCACAACGATAGCTTCATCATTTATGTCTTGTGTTGGAGTGGTGATGGTTGTTGGCTTTTGCACATGATTAGGAGACATCATTTTTGTAAGGAAGCTTTTTGCATCAAATTGGCCTTGTGCTAGTTTAGGTGATGTAGTAGGTCCATGAGTGTTTTACTTCGGCTTATGGCCTTTCCTCCAAAAGGGATGTTTCCAAGACTTTGGTTGAGATCTACTAGTGTTATCATTTACATGTATGTTTATAGCACAAGTGGCATTCTCTTGTTGATGTTGTAATGTTGAACCTTCTTGTGTTGTTGGAGGTGACATATGGTGGAGGTGAGTATGAGAATATTGATGATATGATGAAGGGTCAGAGGTGTGAGGTGGTGATCTCATATAAGATGTTGCGGGATGATGATATTCAAGAGAGTGGTAGTAGTGATTTAAAATAGAGGAAGTAGAATCAATTGGGAAAATAGATTATTGAACATAATATCTATATGGGTTCAGTTGGTAGTAAGGGTAGTGCTAATTTGGTGGTAGCCTCTCTCATGACTGTGGGTTTTGCCACTATGGTTGATGACAATGTTAAGGTAGGTAATAAGTCCCCCTAGGATAGTACGGTTGGTTGTGGGGCTATCTATAATTACTGCATGGAAAAAAAAATCTCCTAGGCATGTGTTCCCATACAAACTTCAGATTTAATGCATTTGCCCAATACTCATGTAGATGGAACAAGACTAGGCAATGGCCTTTAGATGGTCATATAGGCAAATGTCACACCCACCATCCTCTTCAATGGTTGAGTCTATAGCCTCTTCTTCTATGGCCATTTCCCCTTCGTACCAAAAAGTGTTCCTAGTTGTTTCTTGGTTCTTTTATCTCCTCTTGTTATAATCACTTAATTCATTTTGTGCTACTCTCTCTTCTATGATTTCTTTGCAATTTTTAACTTTCTCATTCATCGATTCCGATATCTTATCCAACTTTTCTTTAATGTCAATGATAGAATTTTGTATTGGCAAGGTCCATTGTAATATCACCTCATTGAGAGCTACCTCTTTTTCCTTATCATAGATATGGAGACTTTCTTTTGCAAAGTTGGGTCATAGTTATTTTTTTCTACATTCTCTTGTCTACATAACTCTTCTTCTTCTTTTTTCACCTACCCACTTAGCCTTTGTATCTAATGGGCTTTTAATTTGTATAATCAACCATGAGCATACATCCCAAGGGTCTCTCATGTTTCATTATGAAGCCCATCTATGATGTGGAAAAATTGCTCTTTTTGAGAGAAATCACGGGTAGGACATTTATGTGGTAGCAAATAGTATCTATCCAAGGTCACTTCCAAAATTTCATGGTTTTCTTGCTTCCACTCTTGGATTTGTTTTCTTAGGTTGAACACTCTCTCATAGGTTTGGTATTTGTTATTGAAAATTTCTAGCATTGTGGACCACTAGTGAATGGAACTTGGTTCCAACGATCTATACCAACTTTCCACTTCATTGATTAGTATCCTAGGAAAGAGCTTAAGCTTTTGCCATCCAATTTCAATGTTGTATAAGACACAAGCATCATGGAATGCTTGTAGATGATGTTGTGGATCTAAATCGTAGCCTTCAACAAATTTAGGGATATTGTTTATATGAAGCCTAGGTAAGTGACTATCCCTGCGATGCCTATGAGGCATCTTAATTACCTTCATGATCTACATTAGGCTCTTAGTGGCCAACAAGGGTTCATCCTCATCAGACATGTTGTGATGAAAATTTTTATTTCTATTCATTTAATTGTGACAATCTTGTCTATGCTCATTGTGATGTCTTTGATTTTGCCCTTGGGTTCAATTTCTATCTTTTTCTTAACCACATAGTGGAGCTCTATCTCTATACCTATGTTCATCTTCGTCAAAACTAGACATTGAAGAGGAAGAGGAAGATGAGAAGCTGGAAGAATTGCCATGACTTCTATAGTTCTTCCCATGGTTCCTTAATTTATCTTTTCTAGTTTTGAGGAGGTCTTAGGCCTTGAGACCCTCCTTGATCTAGGACTTACTTCAACTTTTCTATGATTGTCTACACCAATTGAATGTAGTCTTTGAGTGTAGGAAGGGTCTAAATGAGCATAGGAAACTACTATTTGAGGTTGTTCACTCCAATTTTCTTTAGTATATATCCTATCATTTCTCCTACAAGTGTTCTCATCATACAATGCATTATTGGTCTTGTGTGAAGAGGACATGATTTTGTCTGATAATGTGTGTGACCTAAAATATTAATGTTTTCTAAAGATAAATCATTAATAATTTTACAACAATCATGTATAATATAACTAATATAGTTAATTAGCATCATCCCTGGCAATGATGAGTGGTGAGGTACCCCTACATCCAACCATATGAATCACAAGCATTCATGCACGATCTAATCAAATTCCGTGGATGGAACTAGTTGTGCATCTAAATTGTTATGCCTTGATCACAATTCATTGTCTTCCCACTTGGACTAGTGGTAGCTTTATCACATATGATTTAGTCCAAAGTGGGGCATATGATAGTTGATGTTGTTTGATCCTAAGTAACTCCTAATGATAATAAAGAAATTAATTAATTAAGCTAATTAACAATGAAAAGTAAAGTTTGGACTAGCCTACAGGTAATATCCACTACTGGGATTACCAAGTGCTATGCTGTTGGGCAAAACAAGCAATAATGCTGCTAGGGTTACCAAGCGAATACGTGTTTACACATGAAACTGGTTACGCTCATTCTGCCAATTCATTAAGATGCATGGAAATGTAAATATTAACTAAGTACATGGAATATAAATTGCTTTAAAAGTAAATTTAATCTAAGTCAAAGTGCTGCAATGAATAAGAATCAATCTCAATCTTATTACCATTGATGAAATATATCTAGGTACATTACCACTCAAATAAGACTTTGTACAACTGACTTAGATCCACTCTATGGGCACTTACTGACTGCTCTCTAAGATTACAAAATAAAACTGCAAGAGTTCAGCTACTCTATTGACAAAACTATGAAAAACTAATGCCCAAACTATGCGCCTAAGTTTTATATTTATAGGTTGGCCCATACCCCCTGATATCGAATATCTAACAATGCATCTAGGGGCTAGATATCGGGTACCCAATATCAAAACATGATTCCTCACTAATCCAACTAATTGAACCTATGTTTATTTTAAAAACTGATACATTTGTGGATTTTTAGTTATCTAGGTCACCTTCCAAATCTGCATCTCCAAAGCCATGCAATCCAAAGGAACTTTTCTTATAATAAATGAAAAAATTAATAGAACCATGAAGATACCTAAGAATTCTTTTAAAACCCATGCAATGTTCCTTAACAAGATAAGATATAAACCTACTTACATCTCCCACTACATAAGTAATATTAGGCCTAGTATAGACCACTAAATACTTTAGGCTACCTATAGTATTAGCATAGGAGATTTTTCTTATTTCTTCCATTTCTTCATCTATTCAAAGGTCTTACTCCATGAATAATTTCATGCCAATAGATTATGGAGTGTTTATTGGCTTATAATTATGCATATTAAATTTTCTAAAATGTTACTAACATATGCATATTCATCAAGTCATAACTTTAAATCTTTTTTATATCTTTAATTTCCATGCCCAAGATTTTTATTGTGGCACCAAGATTTTTCATCTCAAACTAAGATGATAACTAACATTTCATCTTAGTGATTTCTTGATTATTAGCTCTTGCTATCAATATATCATTAACATACAATAATAGTATAAAACAAGTTTGTGAACCTTTCTTTAGATAAATACAAGGGTCATTATTAGTTCTTACAAAATCAAACATTAACATAAAAGAATTAAATTTCTTATACTACATCCTATGGAATTACTTCAATCAATACAAGGATTTTAGTAAGTAACATACTATGTTCTTCTTTTACTTACTACAAGCCTTTAGGGTGTTGCATGTATATTTCTTCATCAATATTTTCATAAAGAAATGTAGTCTTAACATCTATCTCTTCAAGTTCAGGATCTAAAATAACCATAAAAGACATTAGCGATCTTATGGATGTTAACTTTACCACTAGTGCAAAACTTCTTCATAATCAATACCCTTCTTTTGAGAGTGTTATTTTGCTACTAGCCTTACCTTATATATTCCTTCCTCTTTTACCATGAAAAGCCATTTACAACCAATAGGTTTTCTTCGGAGAGAAATTTTAACAAGTTCCCATGTCTTTTTTTTCATTAGTAATTTCATTTTCTTATCCATAGTATTTTTGCAAGCTTTAATAACATTTGATTCATAAGCTTATTTATAGGTTTGACGAGCATCATTAATACACAAAACATATGATACCAAATATTAAGATGTTTGTCTTACCTCACTTAACCATTTTAATGGTTAATCTTTTTCTTGAGGTAGATCTTTCATATCATTAATTTCATCATCAACTTGCTCTATGGTTGATTTCTAGTCAATATCATAGTGTGAGCTTTTTTGATAACATTGCCCTCAACTTCATTAGGTTGATATGATTCCATAAATAGCACATCTTTACCATAAATAATTTTATAAATATTCCATAGCTTATATCCTTTTACCCCATGATCATATTATAAAAAATACATTTATTGGATTTATTGGATCTATATTCTTTTGACACATGATAATAAGATATACTCTTAAATGATCCAATGAAACTTTCTTATCTAACCATATCTCTTTTGGAATTGTACCATCTAGTGATAATGAGGGCATCTTGTTACTTAAGTAGCAAGCTATCATCATACCTTCTACTAAAAGTTTCTTTTCAAGACTAGCATCACTACACATATACCGAACTCATTCAAGGAGCTTTCTATTCCTCCATTTCAAAATTTCATTTTTTCTTTTTGTGGAGTGCTTGGAGTTCTCTTCTACTTGAAAATATCATAAGTCCTCGAAAACTTTTCAGATTCATCTAACAATGTAGACTTTTCAAATAGCTAGATGTGCAATAGCTCAAATTTTAACATCCAATTTAGACTTTGCTATGGATAGGTAGTGATGGCGTAACATCTAGTATAGTATGCAAATGTATGACATTGTGAATGTTTTTTTCACATGTATTGCAAGACAAGTAGGATAAGTTGGTTCTATAGGTTTATTGCTATTTTCACAAGATGGATTATTCTTATGAGGTAGTTGCTAGTTTTATAGGATAATCTTATTATGTGATTTCATCACCATATACAAAATAAGCTGCTTGTTGCTTATATGGATTCATCACTAATGTCTTTAGTAAGATAGTTTTTCTACAGTTTCATGACTAGTGGTTTTAGCAATGATGATTTTGTAGGGATAAAGTATTCCTATAGATTCATTGCCAAGGTAAATTGTTTTTATTATAAGATGAATTTTTATTGTAACTACCAAAACAAATTATTTTTATTGTAGGATGAACTCTATTACGGCTTTAAGCATGTAGCATGAGATGGAAATTTTCTTATCATGGTTCTTCAAGTTTAAGCATGTGTCATAAGGTGGAGATTTTCTTCTAATATTTTTGCAATAATAAGTTTGGTTTTTTGTTCTTTTGGATATCATTAGTAGTAACATATATAGTTTAGCTATAGAAATACATATATTATAATCTTACTTGTAGGTGTCATGAAATTGAATAGTTTACGTTGAAAATGAAAGAATTCAAGTCAAGGGGATGCATTCTTAAGATTGCTTATCTTGTTGATATTGAGGGATGATTATTAGGAAATAAAAATTCCAACATGATAGTTTAATTAAATATTCAATATAAGTATCAATATTGATAATTATAAAAAGATAAAATATCCATAGAAAATAAACCAACATCCCCCTTGAATATCCATAGAAAATGGATTGTTAAATATTGATAATTATATTTTAATATACTGGGGGAGGTGTCACATCCCAAAATAAGATGACAAGAGAAGGATAAAAATAAGATAGAAACAAGATAATAATAGTTATATAATGTTTGGGGGGTGTTGAAACCCGAAATAATTGAAACATAAGTACACCCCAAGATATATAAAAGTTTATAACTTAGTAGTACATACTAGAATCAAACTTATGACCTAAAGTTACTAGGCCAAGACCTCTACCACTAGGCTAATGCTTCATTGTTGCATAGTTGTATAATATTTGGGGGGTGTCGGACCCCGAAAAGAGAATTTTATTAATAGAAACCAAAATTTAGTACATATGCTACTTCAAGACATATAGCTTGAGGAAAGGAGGAAGAGAAACCGTGTTGACTGAGATTATTATAGAGGAAACATGTTAATCTTAGCATTCTACAGGGTGTGAAAATGCATTCCAAAGATCAACCATTCGCTGAAATGTGTGTCTTTTCCTGGATGTGGATAGTCGAATGAGAACAAAGGTGGAAGAAAGAGGAAAAAGGCCAAATGGTGTAGAAAACTGTGGCTTAATTAGGAGACTCTCTTCTGAAGCGAGGCTTGATGATGGTGATTACTTGGATCTCCGATATCACTCCATGGCTGCAATAAGAAAAACAACTGGTTAGCATTCATCTTGAATTTTGGGTTGTTGTATAATATTTGACTGATTTGTTTTGTATATTGCAATTATTTTGTGTGATGCCCATTTAGGTAAATGTTTTCAAAACTTAACTAAATGGGCATCACACAAAATAATTGCAATATAGGTACATTCCATGAAAATTGAACCTATGACTTAAAGCTTTCAAATCAAGAATCTTACCACTAAGTTAACACCTTGTTGTAAAGAATCAAACCTTGAAATAAAAAACAAAGGCAAGAGAAACTATAATAGAATAAACATCAAATCTTTTTAACATCAAAACTTAAAAAGAAAGCAAAGTTGAAAAAGCTTAGAATTGGAAAACGCAAACCAAAAGGGTGAAAACAAAGAAGAAGCAATAATAATTAGAAAAAAGGAACAAAGAAAAGAAAAAAGAAAAACCACCAATTGAATCAAGGAAAAACCAAACTTCACCCAATAACCTTTTATCTTTACAATAGTTGATTTACAGTAAACTCGTTTTAAACAAAATTTTGCCATTACCCTATATTTATTCAGTTATCCTAACGCAGACACTTCTTTATTTTTTAAAAAATTCTAATGTTAAAAAAATTGACATGCTTGCAAAGAATTTTGGCACTCCGACACCTCTTGCCTGTAAAAACACAACCCGGCATCCCCTCCTAGTGTTAGCTGCCCGTAGTTTGTTTATTATTACAATTGGATAGCCAAATTCAGCTCGCAAAAGAGATCACTAAAATGCTTCTAACAGTTTTGATTACCAATGTACATGGCAACGTTCTTCTGGAAAGGTTCTTTTCCATCTTTGATCTCCGGCTTCAGTTTCAGTGTTGTTTTATTTTATGTTTTCTTTGTCCTTTTTGCCTTTTACTGATTTTTCTCCAGTTAACTTGGTTAAGATCGCGTTTACGGAACTTTGGAATTTTGAATTTTGTTTTTGGAATAAGAGAACTGAATGTACAGGGAATTTTAGAGATCTTGATCACTTGTATTTTAAGGTATATATGTGTGAGATAGATAGGTTGCACATTTTGGTTCCTGAGCGGAGAACAAGATCTTAATTTTGGTGCTCTGTATTCTCAACGTTCGCCTATATTAGGGTTGAATCAGACCCGGTTTGATGTCATTACCTTGCAGAGTTCATAGATTTAATCTTTCATATACAGAAATTTATTTATCCTGCGCAAGGCCAGATAAATTGTACCAAGCTTAGCTTGCAGTTTCTTTTTTTAGTATTTTACGAAAATGTTTCATATGATACTAAATATATATTAGTTGCAAGAAAAAATTATACCTGCAGCAAAACATACTGGTAAATTTAAAGGAACATGGTTGAAAAAGCTTCAAGTACTCTTGGCAAAATTTTATAATCATTGGAACAGATAATGCCAAATTAGGAGCCTATTTGGAGAAAATTGAGGAACATTTAAATTGTAAAAATAAAACAAAAAAGGCCATACGTGAATAAAGTTGGTTAAAGTAAACTTAGGATTAAGACTTTTCCAAAAAACATGCAAATTATGCCAACTATGAAAGTGTTAGTGAATAATGCATTGGACGGTGTTAAAAAAAAAAACATGATTGATTTGACCATGAATATATTATCATACTGTATACAATACCAAATATTAGTTCCTGTTTCAGTATGGTAATTTTTTGCCATAACATAAAGTTCCTATGGGCAATTCTATTGGTAATTTCAAAAGAAGCATTTGCTATCAGGTGCAAATTTCACTAAATTTTAATAATATTATTAGAGCATTACATATTTTGTTGCAAATGTTTAATTTGTTGCTAAGATATCATTATCATCTGGCATGATTACCAAAGCTTTTAAAGATTCATACAGAAGGAATAATTCTGCTGCACCACCACAACTATTATGCAGAGTGCAATTGTTGTTACATGTTAGAATATTTCTATCTACAAACTGCATAACATTAGTCATTGCAAGCTGCTTTTGTAAATGTATATTAATAATGATGGATTTGGTAAGGTATTGTAAGGCACCTCCACCACGGTACTTCGATTGGAGCAATTCTGTATCAGCCATGTAAGAGTGTGGAAGCCTACGTAGTGCAGTACAAATTGATAGTTTGGACCAACCATTATTATTGGGCATTGTATTGGTAAAAGGTGCCTGCCAATGCTGTCTTTTTCCTTGGGCATTTTTTCTCATTCAAGGATGTGGTCATACCAATACTGTGTAACGACCAATTGCAAGGTGTTTTGTTGCTTTCCTTTAACTATCTCTTGCTCTAAGATTAGTCTTGTGAGTCTACAAAATATAGGTCACCAATTGATAGTTTCTCCTGTTCGACTTTCAGACACTTGGGTTGTGTTAATAGTCCATAGAGATATAATTCTTTCTTGGTTGATATTGTCCTTATTTTGGTTAGTGAATTTCATGATATCATGTGTATTTTCAGTAATTTGTCATATCTATCTATTCATTAATGTTTATTCTTCCTTGAGCATGCAATTTTAGATACTTGATAAACTGAACTTTGGCTGATGATGAGACTTTATTTTAATACAGAATTCATGGTGTTCCGGCAGAAGAACGGTTACACTGGAGGTCTTTCCTAGTGAAGTTAGGAAATGATAACCTTAGAAGGGCAAAAAATGAGGAGTTATTTGTTGCATCCCACAAGTATGTATTTTTCACACATGAATTTATTTTGTTTTCAATCATTCAAATATGGGTATGTTTTTCTCAAGGATATTTTCTTGCTTGACTTTTAACTTCTCAAGGAATTCTCAGACGTGTTCCAAATCTCAATTTTCTTATTAATAAAATCATCTGTAAATCTGTCCAAAAAAATGTTTTATACTGAATAAATTGCCTGGGTGAGTATTACGTTCTTATGTATGTTTATAGGTAGTAATACTTTAACTGTCACTCAAATCATATTTGATCACTATATTTTCATGTATTGGTAATTGCAATTGACATATTCAGAGATAGTTGTATTGAAGCATTTTGCTTCTGGGAAAGTGCCAAAAACTGTTTCCATATATTTTTGTGTATTGTTTTGTTTGCTAAGAGTTTGCCTGCTTTGTAGAAAAGTTCTTGGAACGTTTGGGCAACAGGGTGATTTATTCCAAAATGTTAAGTACACAATTAAGCTTCGGCATTATTTTCTCTGTGTGTGTTACTACTGTTGCTAAACCAGTATAAATATTGTTGTGTTTGGTCATTTGATAAGTTTGAATTATTTTATAACATTTTTTCCTATATCTTTTCTCCTGGGAGAGAATCATGCCATGCTGTCTAATTTCTCAAGGAGCGTTACATGACAGAAGACACAACTGCTTCCACTTATCTATTAGTGCATATGACATTTTGTATTATTTGTTGGATTAGACCATTGGCAAATCTAGTTAAGGGCTTAATGATGATCCACCGTACGTGTGTTTGATGTCTGTGGAGCTGTGCAACACAGGGTAGCAAATCAATGAGTACCATGACAACTTGGTCATAAATTTTGCTGAGGAGCAAAGAAATGTAATTGTTTCCAATACGTTGCTTTGGGGCTTTGGGCTGTGTGGGATCCCAAATATGTCATTGATAGTTTGCAAAACAGGAGTATTTGTTAGCATAACCCATTGGAATTGGACCTGTAACTTGCACGATGCTTCACTTGTAGTGCAATGATAGATGCATGATTATAGGATGGTTAATATAATGTGAAATCTAAATTTTTTTCTACTCAACTCTTGAAGTACTTTGACATATCCTTGCATGAGTACACAAGTAAATATCCAAGGAGCATAAGGCCCATTGGTTTGTACATTCAACAGGCCAACCTCAAACATATCACTGCATTAAAGAGAACAAGGAGAAAATAAAGAAGATCATAGAGCTGGACAGCCTAACCTCAAGCAATTCATGCAATGAGAGAATGATGACTAATCTTCTTGCTTAAGTTTCCCCCCTCCCAAATGCCATACTTTTGCTACAGTCTTCTGGGATCTCTGTGGCCCTTCGTAAGGAACCGGCATGGACTGGAACTTCTACTCATCCAATCTTAAATGGACATTTATTCTAGGTGTTTCTAGCCTGACATGCAACATTTCCATGTTGCTGCTGCCACTTCTATATGTATTGCTGCCATCTCAGCCACAAAATCCATCATCTGACTGTGGCAAATTTCTACAGAATGGGCTCATTGTTAATGCTTACACTCACCATTTTGCTGTTTGGTTCCTCATGTTTGAAAGAATCCCATTCTTTCATAGTTGCAAACAGAAAAGAAAACATGCAGTGCAAGTTTGGCTGCAGCCAAGAGCAAGCCTATTAAAAAGGCATCTGTTCTAGCATTTGATATCTATCACATTGTAGAATGCACCATGGCTGCCCCATGTCTCATCTTCGTGAGATGTTTGGAAGATGCAAGTCCTGGTAGGTTGATTACAATGATCTGACAATTAATTGCCTCCCTAGCTGCTCACTTGTATGTTCTGTCATAGAAAATATGGGGAACGGTCTCATCATGATTCAAATACTACTAAGTACATGTTCATGGCCCATGATAACCATGAAACTTAAAATCTGTCTATAAGAACAGAGCAGCACAGTGCCTAAGAAAGCACACAAAGACCTGAACATTTGGTTTCAACTCATCTGCTACACCTGCGCAAGAGTTGTATCTCTAAGGCTGTAAGTTACTTTATTAGTTAAATAATTAAATATTAAAATAAATAACAATCTCAAGAAAGTGAACATAAGGTTTTATTTATTTGGAAAGTGACTGTTGAGCAAATATAAGTGGGTGATTATATTGAATGATCAGTTCAAGGGAGCTTTGCAATGAGTTGACTTGGACGCAAAATTAAATTAGGAAAAACAATGTCAAAAAATGATCTGATGGATGTTGCTTAAGTTTCCAATCATAGGTAAAGAGAAATATGCATATTAACCTGTGCAACTTTATTTGCTTACACTAAGCTGATGGGCTTTTGGATGTGAGTTTAACAAATTTGCCTAAGTACAAAATTCTGGCCTGTGGATCAGCTAATAGAAAATTTGGCTGTGGATGGTCATCAGCCCCTTGGCTATCGAGTTTTGTCACATAGATTTTGAATGTCACATACTTACATATGAACCTTCCAGTTTAATTGTTAAATGAAAAAGCTCAAGCTCAAGATCCTCTATCTTAAGCTTAAATTCTTCCTTAATCTTGTTCCTCTTTAAAATGGCAATCACACTTGCATTTGCAATGTGCCACTTCTGGTTTTCTTCTTCCTTTTCTGGTTCTCTCCCTATCCTTGAGCTCTCAATGCATTTTGTATACCATAGTTTTTATTAACTTCGGCTAAATATTTTGAACTGCGATAGTTTCACAAACTACAGGATAATTTCGGGATATATGGTATCCACCTGTTTACTGAGTCTTACACAAATTAAATTGTATGATAGTACAAACTTCAGGAAGTGAGATTTCTTTGGTAAAGCTTCTAAACTCTTGAGACACTGGGAATCAATCATGCGCATTTCTTGTGCTGTGGATTGACATTTGCTTATTCTTCATTCTGACATTTGTGATTTCACATTTATGAATTCTCCAGGTCAGTTTATATTGTATACACTATACTTGGGGAAATCTGTATCTATGTTATTGGCAAGGATGAGTATGATGAACTTGCTTGTAAGTATAAGCAGGGTTTCTATTTGTTCTTATTACAACATTATCTAAAGATAGTACATTAATATGCTGAGCTGTTTCTGTATGAAATTAAAGCAATTCTCCTGTTTCCTTTTCTCAAAAAGTGGCAGAGGTTATCTTCGCAATTACTTCATCAATAAAAGATGCATGTGCCAAAATTCCTACAGAACGTCTCTTCCTTGATAAGTATGGGAAAATCTGTATACGTTTGGATGAGATTGTTTGGCAGGTATACATTTCTATTACCCTGAATGCATACTAGATACATTTAATGCTGGTGAAATTTCCTTATGTTCTTCTTAACGTGTGGCAGGGAATGCTGGAGAACACTGACAAAGACCGTATCAGAAAACTTTCCAAGTTAAAACCTCTGGTGGATGAATGAACATGTATGAATTACTGTCTGTTGCATGATCTGCTTGGTTTGTTGAGGTTTACATTTTTAGTCATGTACTTCTTATGTTAGTGATGTAGTTAGTGCATTTGCAGGTTTTCTGTTTAATTGTTTCATTTTTATTTGGGTTATTCAAATCCAGTTTCTCTGCACATTCAATTTACTGTATTTGAGTGAGTGTAACCAAGTTTGGTAACATGGTCGACCAAATGATTTATTGCTGGTCTGAAACTTTGGAAGTGGTTTCATGTTATGCCATGGAATAGTAGTCATTTACTATCATTTTTTATGGAACTCATTGTATTGGTATAAAAAAATGCTTAACATTTGAAGTAATTTTTAAAAATTTCTTATAATTAGGGATATTTAAATTCTGTTGTCAATGCACGTCCGTTTTTTTATGTTACCTTATTATTATTATTTGATATTGCGCTTCATATGGTCGCCTGATAGAAGTGCTAAGATGGGAGCACTTTTCATTAAACTCTCAGCTTATTGATGTGTTATTGGTTGCATCCAAAATGATATGCTTTTATCTTGGTTAACGGTCTAGCTTTTGTTTTGTTTTAGTGGACAAGGGAAACTATTGCTGCACTTAATTAATGGTAAATAAAAGCTTTTCCATGATTGGTGTTTGGAAAGAGGATTTAGGAAAATGGATTTCAGGATGAGTTTCTTGTACTTCTTTGCACTTCCTTTCTTATCTATTTAAGATAAAAGAGTTTTAACTTTAGCAAATGAATATTTGCAGAACTCTTCAAAGTACTTAGTGAATACTTTTTTATTTCATTAACAAAAAGTTATTTACACCCGTGACTTGTATCAACAATTGTTTAAACCTGTGAACTGTACAATATTGTGGTGGTCTAAAACCCGAATGATAAATAACATATGACACGAACCATGTTTCATATCCTTAACACTACATGTTAAATGAGTTCTTAGGGAATGTTTTGCAAACTTTTAAAAAACTTCTAAAACGTTTTTTTTTTTAATGCACAATGGTTTATTTAGGTCACTGATTTTCACAAAACGTTAATACCTTACATTCTAATATTTGTTGTAGTTGGATTTATTAGAAATACTTAATTGTTAATATAGTAATGAGAAACACTAAAATAAATATACACAATATATTAATTAATATAGATGTGTTTAAAATACACGTTTGTTATACTTATTTGGACTTCAATAGAAGTAAACGGGGAAAAAGAGTTCATAAGCTTACTTTATGTGGTTAGGATAGGTTAGAAAAATGATAATGATATTTGTTATATACATACTTTGCATTAGTGATAGGTGGTTCAACTAGTTAGCACATTATCTTATTAGGCAAGGAGTTGCTAGTTTGAGTCATAATTAAAGCATCATTATATATGTCTTGGGTGTACTTATTATTTCAAGTTTTAATGTTCCCCTTTCCATCATTGCAATTTGGTTTACAAATTATCATTTGAAATGTTCAAAGCTTTTAAGAACTTAAGATTAACTTCTCAAGGTGTAATGAAGGAGATAATCATCTTTCAAAGAAGTTTAAAAATTGTTGTTTTGTTATTGGATTAAATGAGGTTAATGTACAAGAAAAAAGAACCTAACAATTATTGAAACAATTAGGAGTATGATGCATAGAACTTTGGTGTTGAAGGCTTTATGACTTGGAGTTATATACTATATAGTTTATATTATTAACCATCTTTGAATTTCAACTCTACAAGACAATGTTGATTGTCAAGTGGTCCATTAACAAAAAAAATTTGGTAATATTTCACCGCTATCCATTTGTCAAAGGTTTTTATATACATGCTTTTGAAATACATCATTAAAAGGTTGGATTCCAAAGCCATAATTGACTTGTTTCTCAAGTTTTCACTAGATCGCAAATACAATATTTCTATAAAACTTGTAGTGCATCAATATGTCTTTAAGTATGATTTAAATTAGTAACCTCTTATTTGTATAGCATTTATTAGACAATGAGATAACTAATTCACCTTTAAATTATTTTCTAGTGCTACAAATTAGTCAAAAACTTCTACTTAAATAATACTTACAACATTACTTCACTAACTATAGTATTTAACATCTTGCTTGCATCCTAGTCAATAATTTAAATAATTGTGAAGCAAGGTCTATCCCTAGCAATTTTCTATAACAAGATGCACAAAGTTTCTACTTAAAAATCTAGATCTCTATAAGCTTTGCCAAGGGTGATGGCATCAAAGCTACTCACTTATGAAGATCTAGGATCAAAGAATCATCAACTAAAGTCTTAATGCTCATCTTGTTAATCAAGGTCTAGGAGGATTTGTGGATGTGTGAAAGTATTGTCCCATAAATTTTCACAAGTATTTAAATGAACTCGAGCTTTAAAAATATTAGATTTAAATGATAGTATTTATATTTACTTATATCAAGACTTACAAAGAACAATTATTTTAATACTAGCCAATGAGAGGTGGCTCAAGTGGTTAGCTTATTGTTTAATAAGGATTTTTAAGCAAGAGGTTGCTAGTTTGAGTCATGCTTAAGGCATATGAATATTTTAATGTATCATGTTGGCTATATGTCTTGGTGTTTACCTATAGTCAAATTTTATTGGTTTCAACACCTCACACACACACATAGAGTCGTGATGACTAATTTAATAAGTTGTAGCAAATCACCTTATCTCTATGTGATAAAAGAATACTAATAAAATTAAAGGGAAAATTTTACAAGACAATAATGAGGCCTACTATCTTATATGGTCCTAAATGTTAGGTAGTACAAAAGATACATGAATAATAAATCAATGTAGCAAAAACGCAAATGCTGCAATGGATGTTGAATGTTACTAGAAGAGATAAACTACATAGTACAAACATTAGAGGAAGACTTGGAGTGGCTTTTATTTCAAATAAGCTACAAAAATGATGGCTTCAATGGTTTGGACATGTGCAAAAAATATCAAATAATAAGCCTATAAACAAAGGTTGCTACATCATTGTTCCAGGAAAGCCATTGAAAGGAATACCACTAGCTTAGACATATATATATATATATATAATTGGCTAAGATGATTTTAACCAAGCTCGACCACTACACAAGGTAACAAGATATCTAAAAACAAAATCACTCATCCATTCTCTATTTCTCTATCCCTTTCCCAATTTAATTTTACCCTCTCAGTCAAGTTTGTTTAGTCTTTGTGCAACCAGTGGAGAGCACAAAGGATTTGATCACGAAAATGCCTAAAGATAAGAAACTTAACTAGCCTAACCAAGAGAAATGCAAGTGGGTCCTCCCTAAAGTAGGCTTGCTAGCCTCTAGCTAATCCTACTAGCCTCTAACTAATCCTAACATAAGTAGGTTAGTTACATTGAATTAGCCATTAAATTACCTTCTCTTTATCTCTATTCAAGCACCAAGACTATAAAACTATAAAAATCATATGCCTCAATTACACTTAACCATGCCATGTGCTTCACAAGTGTAATTGGGAAGACAACGAATGATCTTAGAGCAAGGTTCACTACCTAGAAGACTAGTGCATTGGAAACTATAAAGTCCACATAATTCGATTGGCTTGTGCATGAATGCTCTATGATTCGTATGGTTAGGTGTAGGGGTACCTCGTCGCTCATCATTGGCATCATTGTTGGGGACTTTTTTTGTTGAAACATGCACTATTTAGGTTTAGTGAATACCATTAATATCGTTGTATGAACCTCAAGGTCAATATCATTCTCGCTATACATAGAATTATAAAAGCACACTGACGTTTTATTTCATATTGCAAAATGTCTTCTTCTTCTCACACTGCTTGTGAGAAGAAGAAGACATTGGTCCCATAGGAGTGTAAAGCCGTATATACTCATCCAAATGAGTATGTATTGAACTTCACCTTCATCCTACATCAGGATGAATAGCTGCAATGGTCCAATATGGAGGGCAACATTGTCTTGCCCTCCGATTGATCTGTACTCGGGATGCTGTTTCAAACTCTTAAGAAGTTGGGAATTCTAGATCTTCATGAGGAATACATTGTGAATGGTTATGACACTCAAGACTACCATCCCATTGAAACATAATGCAAGTGAGATCAACATTAGAAGAAGCCCCATGAGGCTATGAAGGCGAAACATTTCACTAATACCTTATTCCTACTAGATCAAGATGACAATGAGAATCCTCCATTTGAAGGTTCTCAACATGAAGATTCTCCACCCCCTGTTATTGGTAATGAGGGTGTGACCTTGAACTTGTGGTCAACTATTTATAAAATAGGTTTGAAAAAAAATGATAATCAAGGTAGGGACTCAAGCAAACATCACAATAGCAAGGGATCTAAGGATGATTGTCATAATGAGTGGAATCATGGTGATGGACATTGTAGTGGCAGTGGTGATCTGCCTTCCTCTCCATCCTCTTCATCCAATTCTGAACATTCCTCTTCATCTATCAATTCTCATAGAAGCCACCATCAAAATAATCATGATGAGGGTGATTGATGAGACAACAATGACTGTCAAGACCACCAAGAATGCAAAGGTGGCAGGAACCATCATCGACATCATCAATACAATCATGATGAGGAACCTCTATTGGTGACTAGAAGTATGCTTAACATCGTAGAGGTAATTAGAATTCCAACCAGGCATATGAAAGATAGTCGAATCAAGCACTTAAACATAAATAATATCCCAAGATTTGACGAGGGATATAACTATGATCCATAAACACATCTACAAGCTTTCCATGATGCCTGTGTCTTACAAAACATAGAAAATGAATGGCAAAAACTCAAGCTCTTCCCTAGGACACTCATCAAGGAAGCTAAAAGTTGGTACCGGTCCTTGGAGTCGAAATCTATCCATCGATGGAGTACCATGTTGGAGCTATTCAATGACAAACATCAAATGTACTCTAGAGTGTCTAATTTGAGGAGGTAGATCCAAGGATAAAAACAAGGAACACATGAACCCTTGGATGTCGCTATGGGCAAATATTATTCACTCTTACACCGATGCCTTGGCCATGGTTATTCTTAGAGGAAACAACTTTGCTACATCATAGATGGGCTTAGAGCAAAACCTAGAAGAACTCTTGGGGTGTATGCCCAAGGAAGACTATTTGAACTAAGAGCTCATCAAATCCAAAGGCTAATAGAGCAGGTAGCAAAAGAAGAAGGTGAGTTACAAAAAAGGGAAAGTGCAGAAGAGTATAATAGGGACCCTTCCATCAAGAAATGGGAGGTCCAATTTTGTGATGAGGAATCACCACTCAATGAAGTGGTGAACAAAAAAACCTTATCCATCCAAAAATCTATTTCTAATATTTCAACAAAGGTTGATAAATTATGGGACTCTTTGGATGAAAAATTCCAAACTACTATGAAGATTACTAAAGAATCTAAAGAGCAAAATAGTGATCATAACTGCATGAGGTGAAAAGAAGCTGAATGTGTCTACCAAAGAGGTAAGGAAAAGCAATTGTCATAGAGGAAGTTATGGAGACAAACTCTGAAGATGATGTTGGTTGTAAAATTTGCCAATACGAACATCCAAAGGGATGTTACCCTATGGTATCACACTTACAAGAGTTTGGGATGTACATATTGAATCCTCGACTAGCATGTAGGCAAGCACCCAAATGATTGCCTTATCCTCAAGGCAATCCAAAATAGTTCCATGAACAACAACAAGATTACTACCCAAGTGGAGCTCCACCATAATCATATGAACAATACTAGTAGTGGCACCACCACAATTGTGGGGAGTGCCATTGCCAAGGTAGCAATATCCTTACAGGGAACTAGATCCATATGGGTACTATGTTCAACAACTGATTTCTCCAAGAAGTTCTACAAGCCATGCCTCATTTTAGCATCACTATTACCCTCTAGAGTACCACCGAACACACTCACCATCCACTCAGGGGGAGAACCCATATACATACCATCCTCTACATCCATCTACACATGTCCCTCTGCCCTCTACCCAGTTACCTCCTACTTCGTCCATGTAGGACGAAATCCCACCATAGCTGTAGCAACAAAATGCCACAAGGGTTGTACATTCACATCTAGCCTTCCAGCCATGTGGTTCAAATAATCGATCCAAGAAAAAACCTTTTTTTTAATCCAATAGTCCTCCTAAACACTCACAACCTCATGTGGTTAGACACCTTGCATCTCCAACACTTTCATCCTCTGCATCAAATACCTTCAAGTGCCCTTCAAATTAAACACCACCTTGGATCTGCACTATGATGTTAACTCATGTTGTTTTTGATTTGATCAAGGCTGGCTAGCTTCCCATGAAATGATTTGACCTAGGAAGTTCACTCATTTACCTGCAAATCATTGGACATGAGTCATGCATGGCTCTTCTTGATTCTAGTTCCAGTGTCAACCTCATCTCCCATGACATGTACAAAGCTTGGAACCTACCACCTCTCAAGAAGAGCAACATTTGTTTGGAATTAGTAGACTAGTCAATTACTATACCTTTGGGATTAGTAGAGGACATTGTGATCATAGTTTGTGGGTGATTCTATCTTGCCAATATTCTAGTGATCAAGGTTGAGAATTTCAAAGGTGACTTCCCCATAATTATGGGAAGAGCTTAGTTAGGCACAATTGATGCACAAATGGGCATAAGGGACCTCTCTTTGGAAATCTCCAAGGAAAATGAATTTTGATAGTTCGAGAAGAAGCATATTCCATGCATTGCGTACAATGATAATGGATACAATTTTGTGCAAAATATTTGGTCCATCAAACTTACATACATTAAAGCATGCAATTAGTGTGTACAAGAAATAGATATTCAACGGTGTCTATACATAGTAGCCACAAAATAGGAGGGTGCCCAGTGATTGACAGGTGACTCAAAAAGCAACACATTATGCATGGAATCAACTAAAAGCCTAACATATGCTTATGTTGAAGGCATGGATGAACTTGAACAAGTTCATCACCAACTCTTTAATGATGAAAATGATGATACTTGTTGGAGAGAGTTGGAAATCCCTAATAACTTTAAGTAAGAGCGCCTAGAGTTGAAAACTCTACCAATCGGCATGGAGTATGCATTCTTAAACAATGGTAAGAAGGTCATAATTAATGTCAAATTTGGTCCTAAACAAAAAGAAAGGCTATTAGAGGTGGTTAACAAATAGCCAATAGCCTTTGCTTGGTCATATCTCTAGTTGATTGAAATTGATCCATGGATATGCTAGCATCACATCTACACCGACCCGACCATGAAGCTAAGAAGGCAGCCACAAAGACAGTTAAACACCAAATTGAAGCATATCATCAAGGTAGAAATAGAGCAACTCCTCAAGGCAGGGTTTATCTATCCCATTGCGGATAGTGAGTGGGTTAGCCCACTAGTAATCATGCCAAAGAAAGGTGGCAAGTGGTGGGTCTACATCAACTTTAGGCTATTGAACTTGGCAACATTTAAAGATCATTTTCCATTGTCATTTGTGGACCAAGTGTTGGACACTATCTTCGGGCATTGCTATTATAGCTTCTTGGATGGTTATAATGGCTATAACCAAATCCAAATTGTGTCAAAAGATCAAGAAAAAACAACATTCATAAGTTCCTAGGGGACTTTTGCATATTGTAAGATGCATTTGGTCTATGCAATGCCCCTACAACATTTCAATGCTTGGTCCTTAGCATCTTCCAACAACAAATCGATAGTGGTGTGGAAGTCTTCATGGATGACTTCTCCACCTATGGAGCTACATTTGAGCAAGCCTTGGACCATCTTGAGTAAGTACTAAAAAGATGCGTGGAAACAAATCGATGACTCAATTGGCAAAAAATCCACCTCATGATCCAAGAAGGCATTGTACTTGAGCATAGAATCACTCAAAAATGGATTGAGATAGACCCTAAGAAAATAAGGATCATCCAAGGAATAACCCACCAACCAAAAACCATTAAAGACATTTGATCATTCCTTGGACACACTAGCTACTACCAATGATTCATAGAGAATTTCTCTAAGATTGCAAAACCATTGGTAAATCTTACAAAGAAAAATGCACCTTTCATCTAGACCAAGGAATGTGAACAAGTATTCTAATAGCTATAAGAGAAACTCATAGAAACACTAATTCTATGGGCACCAAACTAGTTCAGACCATTCCACATCATGATAGATGCATCTAACTACACCCTGGGAGTTGTGCTCACATAGTTGGATGATAACAAACATCCATACTACATCCACTATGCAAGCTGAAGAATTGTCGGGAGCACAGTTAAATTACACCACCACAAAGAAGAAACCAATGGTAGTGGTGCATGCTCTTGAAAAGTTCAAGCACTATGTGCTTGACTACAAAGTATTTATGCACACAAATCACAATGCAATGCACTTCCTCATGAACAAACTAATAATGAGCCCTCATATCATACGAAGACTCGTGATCTTGCAGGAATTCAATCTGACAATGGTAGATCGAAAAGGGACCAAAAATATGATCGTTGACCACCTCTCTTACTTAATATGGGATAATAAAGAGGAGGAGAGCCCTCTCTTTGATTAGTTTCTAGATGAACTCCTCTTTACAGGAGCAATAAATGGCCAAACACCTACAAGAATAACATGGTACAATGGCATACTCACCTATCTTCTTACTTAGGAGATTCCACAAGATCTTAACTTTAGAAAGAAGCAACAATTTCTTCATTAGGCCAAATACTTCATAGAAATTAACGAACACCTCTACAAAGTGTGTGTTGATGGCTTAATTCGTTGGTGTGTCCTTGATGAAGATCAACTACGTGTTCTCCAAGATACTCACAAAGGACCTTGCGAAGGCCATTATGCAAGAAGACACACAGACATAAAAATCCTAATGGCAGGATACTATTGGCCTATAATCTTTAGGGATGCCAACCAATTTTTCTGATCTTGTAAATGTTGTCAATGAGATGATGGGATGACTACTCGAATGGAAGGTTCTTAGCAGTGGATTCAACCACTAGAGCCTTTTGACATATGGGGCATTGACTTCATGGGTTCCATCACACCCATGTTTAATGGAAAGGTGTATATCATTGTAGCAGTTGACTACTATACAAAATGGATAGAAGCAGTAGTTGTTACTGATTGTACATCATCCACTGCTACTAGATTTATACAACAAAATGTTGTGAACAAATTTGGGGTGCCACATGCACTAATTTCTGACAATGGAACTCATTTCACAAGTGCCACTTTTAGAAATTTGATGAAATGATTGGGGGTTGAACATAAATTAACAACATTCTATCATCCCCAAGCCAATGGTTAGGCAGAGGTAACTAACTGGAAGATCACAAAAATCTTAACAAGAACCATAAGCAAATATAGGAGAGATTGGAGCACCAAACTCAATGATGCCCTTTGGGCTTATCGCTCAGCATGGAAACTCCCTATTGGCTACTTTTCCTATGAGTTAATGTATGGAAAACTTCTAATGCTCTTGATCTAATTTGAGTTTCATACACTCTCAACAACCTATGATCTAGATCTGGACCTTAGTCTAGCATAGAAAGAAATATTGATCAACTTGAATGTACTAGATGAAAATCGATTGGTGGTCCTATCTTTAAATGAGGCATACAAGGCATTCAACAAGCAACGTCATGACGTCAAAATACAGAAAGTAACATTTCAACTAGGTGATAAGGTTCTCTATTGGAACCCCACACATGTACCCTAGAAGACAAAATTCCAAACATTGTGGGAGGGACCTTATATAATTGATCAAACCTTTCCCTTTGGGGCCATGTTCATTCACAAGTCTAAAAGCCCAAATAAAAATCAGCTGGTCAACATCAAACAAGTAAAACCTTTCCTAGAACCAAGACAACCCAATGCAACTACCACCTCGACGGATGGACAACCACGTTCCATTTTCAGATCTTCTCCTTCCAACTCAATCATGGGGGAGATGGCCAACCATGCTAACAATCCATATGGCTTCTCAATTTTTCTACTTTTTGTTTTCCACATTTTTGATTTTATAAGTTATTTATTTTACAAATTTTTTATTTTCAAAATTTTTCCAATTTTGCACCATCGTTAGTACCTTTGAACTTTTCTTGATTATTTTACACTTTCTTATATATTTTACTTTGTTTTGTTTTGTTTAAGTGTGACTTTTCATTATTTTTGCTAATAAACTACTTTATTGCTACAAGACACAGTGCCATTGTTACCGTTTACTAATGATGGTTTATGCTTAATGCTGTAATTGTTGATGTTTGATTTCTATTTTTGAATTCTGATGTCTAATGACTATGACATGGTTTATTTTTCATTGAATAAGTAGTGAGTTCACATCATCCACCCACCCAATAAACTTTATGATTTTCCTTATTTTGGAAGTTTGAGGTCCCTTCCATTAACAAAACTTTTAATCAATTGGTGACCTTGGTAGTTCTAGAATTGGGAAAGATTTAGAGGTTTGTAGAGGGTGTGACTTCAAGGGAACTCAATACTCCTTGTACTCTTTTTCTTACTTGAGTGCTTGTGCATTTTTCATGAACTTCTTACCATTCCATCCCAACCACTAATAGGAAGACAAATAAAGTCTTTGCATGGTGTGGTTCCCATCGGAAAAAAAAAGAAAAAGAAAAAAAAACTAAAAAACAATGGGAATTCAAAGCATACTCCTTAGACATAATAAACAAATAAGTCTTTCCATGGTGTGATTCCAATTTTAAAAAAAACATGATGGGAATTCAAATCACACCCCTTGGATAAATAAATGGGCTATAAGCATTAGTTATGGGACTAGAAAGACATGCACCTATATTTGAGGATCCCCTCTAACTAAGGCCCTCTCTTTCTCTCACTTCCTACTTCTCTTTTCTTCTCTTTTTAGAATGGTTATTGTTTTATGGGAGTACTATTGTGTCTTGAATGGGTCAATCGATCTCAAAGTGGTGATGCAAAGTGTAATGCCCCACCCTAGCGAGGGTAGGGAGATGCCTAGGATCAAGTAATCTTAGCACGGAAGCATGACAACTAGAACCAATAATGTGCAAAATACATGCTAATAAGAAAAGTCAAACAGTATAGAACTTTCCTAGAATACCAAAAATAAAACATACATATCAAGTCATAAAAATGCATGTCTCTACATAAAGCAAACTATACACTACTCTGCAAAAATACAAAAAAGCACATAACCTCATCATCATATAAAGAAAATTACAGAGAGTTCCATACAAGGGCATCTAGTCCACACTACTATACATAAAAATATATATCAACCAAGCATAAAAGCTTTTCCCCTCCTCTACCCTTCCTCTCTGTGCTCATCTAGGCTCCTGCGCCTTTCACCTATAATGAAATAAAGTCAATACACAACTAAGTGGGAAGCCTTTACACTTCCCCTACTAGATAGTTGACAAGTGCTACACTAGAGGAGAGGAGCGAGGTACAAAGCAACGTACAACACTGTTAGTCTCATGCATGCTCAAAACAACACACACTATATCAACCATAAAGCTAGCATATGATCATACAAGCACAAACAAAGCCATGGTTTGACATCATCTATCATGCACATGATATACTAAAAATAGTCCATGATCCACACAATCATAATCCAAACAAAACACCTAGTCTTAACAATATGACTCACAAACCAATACTAGCCCATGTGGTTGCTAGCATATCCGTGCTAAGTGTAGCATGTGAAACATTGCCATGAGTACTCATAATAACCATTGCCTCTAGGTCTTTTATTAGTCTTTTATTTATCCAACCAGTGCTAGGGTCCATTAACCTATGACCTGCAACTACTAGCCTTCTAGAGGATTGGTGATAGGGATGAACACACCTATGCCATGGACTAGCTGTAGGGACGATCACATCTATGCTCTCCCACTCTTAGGATGAGGCCTGAGATAGGAGCCTCACTGATGCATCATAGTGAGGGTCAATCCATACTACCTCCAAGGTGCCTCATCACCAACTAGGCCACACCCTTATGCTAGCACCACTTGCCGATGACCATCATAAGCATCGTCGCGAAAACATATACACAGTCCAGCTAGCTTAAGCCAACACGTGTCATAAGCAAAACACACCCAAACAAACATAATCGCACAGATCCAATACCACAATGCAATAGAACAACATTAAGACCTCAATATGATAAAAAAATATCATATTTATCAAAAGACATATATGTCCATACAAATGACCACTATAATAACCTTCAAAATGAGATATGCCCAAAGAGAAAACTAAGTCCATGATTATAAAGTACTTCTTAAAATGATCCCAACAACACTAATTTTACCTAAATCGAACTTATGGAAGCAAAGTTATGTGCATTCAAAGTTTGGTTAATAAAATAATATTTAAATAATGTTTGGAACACCCAAGAAAATGCCCACGCCCCAATAGGCCCCACAACAACATATCATACGAGGCTCATCAACATCACTTATCACAGTCCACAAGTCCACATCATCTCATACATTGCATATATATTCATCCCCAATCTATAACCAAAATTGGAAAATTTTGGAAGAAAACAAAATAACATGTCCAATCTCAATCCCTAAGCTATCCATCCCACATGCCCACATCGCATAATCATCTATACTAATCTAGCACAAAAATACAAGGAAAAGGCAAAACCCACCAATTAAAATTGTTGGGGTTGAAAGCCTAAAACAAGGAAAAAATCCTTAAAAATTTGGTAGGACTCCATTTTGCTCCCAACAAGTTCTGCCCCCATGTAGATATGCCTAGAGCAATCCCAAGTCAAGTTTAGAATAAGCCAAAAGCATCCACAAGGCTCAAAATCAAGGAAAAGAATCAAGGAAAAGAAGAGAACAGAAATAAAAAGGTAGAAAACATACTCCTCTGCATTCCTATTGCTGAAAAAAATAGAGAAAACCCAAGTGTGGTGATGGAAAAAGGGGAAGTGGTCTCTTAGATTAAAGTAAGGAAAAAAACAAAACAAGGTTAGGCCATGTTACTTTATACTACTAGGTGGTAGCAGCAAAAAAAGAAAAAAAAATGATGGCAACATTAAAAACTATAATTTTTTCTATGTAACAAACTATGTATAAGCTACTTCTTTTTCACATCACTTGCACATCCGCTTTGACTTTTACTTTTTAGTTTTTTTGTTTCAACTTAAATTATTTATTATTTCTAGTTTCCAAAACAATATTTTCATAAGTTATTTTTTTCATCTCCACCACTAATACCATAAATCTTAAACCTGTGTAACAGACACATTGGGACTCCAAATCAAAATCCATTTGAACCTACAACATCCTTATCATATGCTCTACACATTCACATGCCAAAACCACACCCAAACATCATGCAACATAGTGCTATAATTCAAATGCTCACATACCAAAATCACACATAAAGCATAAAAACATACTGGATCGGTGCTCTTGTACTCCAATCCAACACCCCTACTACTAACAACACTTGTCTAACACATCACACAAGGCTAGTGTACACAATCACATTAGTTAAGCATGTAAAGACATCATAATCATAACAAAAAATGAAGCCTCATAACATATAAAATACATTAACTCATCCTTGAAAACCCACCAGGACTCAACATGTAATGTTTAAATCATAAGCATATGACCATACCTACTAACTCTAGGTGGGGTGTAACATCCTTCCCTTCTTGAGAATCTTCCTCCTAGAAGATCTCAAGATGAGCTGCACACATTTCAGTCTCCACCTCCCAAGTAGCCTCCAAAGCTCCATGTATACTCCATAAAATTTTGACCATAGGAACAAACTTTACTACGTAGCTATTGCACTATACGATCAACAATTTTTATTGGTTGCTCAACATAACTAACGTCATATTGTAGTTGTATCCTAAAATGGCTAATCACATGAGGCTCATTAGGCCATAATGTCATAGCATAAATACATGAAATACATCATGGACATGGGACAAATAAGGAGGTAATGCTATTTGATAGGTCACTTTCCCAATCTGCTATAACACCTAAAATGGACCAATGTATCTAGATGTCAATTTCCCTTTTCGGCCAAATCAAGTAAGGCCTTTCAAAGGAGAAACACAAAGAAAGACATGTTCTCCAACTGCAAACTCCAGTTGCCTTTGACATCAATTGGCATATGCTGCCTACCTATCCTATGCAGCTCTTAATCTATCTCGAATCTTCTGAATCTACTCTGTAGTCTACCTTACCAAATCGGTGCTCACCTACTGACGATTTTCTATTGTATCCCAACATAAAGGTGTTCTACATGGCCTACCATATAAAATCTCATATGATGCTACTTGCAAAATCTCCTAATAACTATTGTTATATGCAAATTTAGCTAATGGAAGCATCTAATCCCAGCTTTCTCTATACTACAAGGCACAGGCTCTCAACATGCCTTCTAAAATTTGATTCACCTGTTCAGTTTGACCATCAATTTGTGGATGATATACTGAACTTATATTCAGCTTTGTACCCATCTCCTTCTGAAATGCCTAAAAAAATGTGACATGAATCGAGCATCTCTATCACTAATAATTCTTCATGGCACACCATGCAACCACACTATCTCTATAAGAAAGAGATGAACAGTTTCTACTGCACTTACTAATGATCGTGTGGTAAGAAAATGGGCAGACTTTGTCAATAAATCAAAAACTACTAAGATAGCATCACAGACACTGTGTGCTCATAGAAGACCAACAATGAAATCCATACCAATGGCATCCCATTTCCATTGAGGAATATCATGGGAATGCAAATATCCCCCAAGTCTCTGATGCTCTATCTTCACTTGCTAGTAAATTAAACAGCGAGATACATACTCTCATACATTCCTCTTCATACTAGGCCACCAATACATTCACCATAAGCTCTAGTACATTTTCTAACTACCTGGATGCATTTGGTATCTGCTCATGTGGGCCTCATCCATCAACTAAATGTGAAGAGCTTTTGGAACACATACTCGACCATCCCTCTATAATACTCCATGACTATCCACAAAGAGTGGTCCATCAAAGGTAATCTGTTGCCTCAATGCCTAACACTAAGGATCGTGTTGTTGTTGCTCTCCTATCTACTCTTGTAAATCTGATTGGATTATCAAGCTATTAAGCTTACTTGCCACCTACTTAATGCATATGCTACTTTGTTAGTCTTGCCAGGCCTGTATTTAATAGTAAAATCAAAATTAGCAAGCAGCTCCACTCATCTACATTTTTGTAGGTTTAACTATGGCTAACTCATAAGATATTAGAGGTCCTTATGACCAGTCTAAATAGTAACTTGCTTCCCATATAGATAATGTTGCCAAATCTTCAATGCAAAGATCACAACACCTAATTCTAGATCATGCACAAGATATTTGGTTTCATGTAGCCTCAATTGTCAAAATGCATAAGCCACAAACTATCCATCATGCTTCAATACACAACCAAATCCTTCCCCAGAAGCATCTATACTAACATCATATGAATGTCTTGGTGTAGGAGATATTAGCATAGGAGTATTCACCAATCTATGCTTCAACTCCTCAAATGCAACTTAACAAGCTGGGCCCCAAGTAAAGATGGCCTCCTTCATTAACAGCCGAGTCAAAGGAGATGCTATGCAAGAGAAATTTTCTACAAACCTCCAGTAATATCTTGCTAAACCCAAGAAGCTTTGTACCTCCACTACTAAGTGTGGCATAGGCCAATCATGAACAATTGCAATCTGTGCAAGATCCACAGAGATACCAACTCCTGACACCACATGTCCTAAGAACTGAATCTCTGATTGCCAAAATGAACACTTAGATGACTAAGCATATAGTTGGTACTTCCTCAAAGCCTGTAAAATCATCTGCAAGTGCTTTGCATGCACTTGCTCATTAGGAGAATATACTAAGATATCATCGATGAACACAATCACAAACCGATCTAGGAATGGACACAACACACTATTCATGAGATGCATGAACACTGCTGGTGCATTTGTCAATCCAAAGGGTAACATAAAAAACTCATAGTGACCATATGATGTTCTGAATGTTGTTTTTGACACATCCTACTCACGAACCTGCCCTTGATGATACCCATACTTGAGATCAATCTTTGAGAATACATGAGCTCCCCGAAGTCGATCCAATAATCCATCAATGCATGGTAGAGGATATCTATTTTTCACAATCACTTGGTTGAACTACTTGTAATCTATGCATAACTACAAACCCTCATACTTCTTTTTAACAAATAGCATCAGTGCACCCCACAGTGATACACTGGGGTGAATAAGGCCTTTATCCAATAATTCTTGCAGTTGAATCTTTAGCTCTATTAGCTCTACAGGAGACATCCTATGTGGAGCCTTGGAAATAGGCTCTATACCAAGTTTAAGTTCGATCTCAAACTCAATCTCTCATCTAGGTGGCAAACCTGGTAATTCGGATTGGAATACATCAGGGAATTCATGAACCACAGGAATTTGATCTATCTCCACCATATATATTTTATAGATTGTAGCCACGAAACATTCATGCCCTTTTTGAAGCATCCTATAGTACATCCGAGAGGTAACCAAATCTAGGCACATAGTCCTCAGATGAGTTTGTATCTCAATCGAAGCACCATCAACTAATTGTAATCATAGGAGCTTTTGTCGACAGTCCAAACTAGCATTGAAATATGACAACCAATCCATCCCCAAAATTACATCATACACCCTAAGATCCATAACATGTAAATCACTAACCCACTGCACACCTTTCAATTCTACTGGCACACCTATACACACCTAATCAACTCGAGTTCCATGACCCCCAGTAGAAGATACTATTAACCCTAGAGAAAGAGAATGATAGACAAGAGCTACATGATGTGCAACCGTAGGATCTATGAAAGAATGGCTAGCACCAGGATCAAATAACATTAACACAACAAAGCCCAAAATCATACCTCCCATCTCCATCATTATGTTTGGCTACACGCCCAAAGGCTAGTTTGTTAAGGCATACACTCATCCTTGGGTCCCCTGGGTTGAGCGACTGGTGCTCCTCTTCCACTTTGAATAGGAGGTCACTACCCTCAACCTCTACCTCCTCCACTATTTCCTACCTACCTTGGGCACTCTTGAGCCCAATGCCTTGGTTGTCCACATGCAAAATAGTTTTGGCAATCTCTCTGTAGATGACTAGGCTGCCCACATCTATAACAAACAATAGCTCCATGACCAACTACAATAGTAGGATCACGAGTGGGTGTTGGATGCTCTCCTCCATGGCCACAAGCTTGCTTAGAGGGGCCAAGCCTCTCTCTAGATGTCAATCCTCTCTTTTGCCCCTATCGCCTCTCTCTATGCATTATATCCTCCCACTAACTTCTCTCTAAATCCATGGCTAGTACTCTAACTTCATCATAGGAAGTCAATCTAAGAGGTAATAGATGATCCTTCAAAGATGGTCTCAAACCAAAAACAAACATGTTCACCCATGCCCAAGCATCTATTTGCATCTAGGGTACATAACTACTTAGCTCAGAGAAACGAGCATCATACTCTACAACAAACCAACTACCCTAATACAAATGATAGAACTCATCCTCCTTGGCCTATGCATATTGGGTAGACACATAACTACCTCTAAAAGATGCTAGAAAATCATCCAATTCCACCCCCTAACCAATCCATCCCTTAGCCTGCTCTTCAGTCATCCACCAAACTCAGGCAGCACCAACCAATTGATAAACTGCCAAGCAAGTCTGTTGAACCGATGAATAACCCATCAAAGCAAAAGGCTTTTGTAATTCCTCCAACCATTCTGTAGCCACAATGGGATCCTCAATAATATCAAATATTGGAGGTCCCAATTTCTGAAAGTACTCCACTAGTTTCCTATTGATAGGTTGCCTGTTTACTTCTCCTAAGCCTCCACTACCACTACCACTTCCCACTTCCCTAATTGTGGGAGTAGGAGTAGGAGCATTACTAGCTACAACATGCTACTGTAGGATTTGTAACAATTATTGTATAAGCTCCAGTTGCCTATTTGCAAGACCACTGTTAGATGTTGGAGGAGGCTGCTCCTATGCATCATTAGGCACTTCTAGTCTATGGGCCTCACCAACACTATGACCATGTCTACTATACATCTCTGGAACCTAAAATTACACAAACAGGTGAGTACCCCCACCATCATACAACATCGAAGTAAACTAGCTTCAGTACCACAATGTAACACCCCACCCTAGCGAGGGTAGGGAGATTCCTAGGATCAAGTAATCTTAGCACGAAAGCATGACAACTAGAAGCAATAATGTGCAGAATACATGCTAATAAGAAAAGTCAAATAGTACATAACTTTCCTACCATACTAAAAATAAAACATACATATCACGTCATAAAAATGCATATCTCTACATAAAGCAAACTATACACTACTCTGCAAAAATACAAAAAACACATAACCTCATCATCCTATAAAGAAGATTACAGAGAGTTCCATACAAGGGTATCTAATCCACACTACTATACATGAAAATATACATTAACCAAGCATAAAAGCTTTTCTTCTCCTCTACCCTTCCTCTCCGTGCTTGTCTAGGCTCCTGCGCTTTTCACCTATAATGAAATAAAGTCAGTACAAAATTGAGTGGAAAGCCTTTACACTTCTCCTGCTAGATGGTTGAAAGTGCTACACTAGAGGAGAGGAGTGGGGTACAAGGCAATCTGCAACACTGTTAGTCTCATGCATGCTCAAAACAACACACACCATATCAACCATAAAGCTAACATATGATCATACAAGCACAAACAAAGCCATGGTTCAACATCATAAATCATGCCCATGATATACTAGAAATAGTCCATGATCCACACAATCATAATCCAAACAGAACACCTAGTCTCAACGATATGACTCACAAAGCAATACTGTCACATACATAGCCCACGTGGTTGCTAGCATATTCGTGCTCAGTGTAGCATGTGAAACATTGCTATGAGTACTCACAATAACCATTGCCTCTAGGTCTTTTATTAGTCTTTTATTTATCCAATCAATGCTAGGGTCCATCAACCTATGACCTGCAACCACTAGCTTTCTGGAGAACTGGCAATAGGAACAAACACACCTATGCCACAAACCAGCCATAGGGACAATCTCACCTATGCTCTTCCACTTTCAGGATGAGGCTTGAGATAGGAGCCTCACTGATGCATCATAGTGAGGGTCAATCCATACTACCTCCAGGGTGCCTCATCACCAACTAATCCACACCCTCATGCTAGCACCACCTGCCAACGATCGTGACAAGCATCGTCACAAAAACATATACATAGCCCTGCTAACTTAAGCCAACACGTCATAAGCACAACACACCCAAACAAACATAACCACATAGATCCAATACCACAATGCAATAGAACAACATGAAGAACTCAATATGACAAAACAATATCATATTTCTCAAAAAGCATGTATGTCTATATAAATTACCACTATAATAACCTTCAAAATGAGATATGCCCAAAGACAAAACTAAGTCCACGATTATAAAGTACTTCTTAAAATGATCCCAACGACACTAATTTTACCTAAATCGAACTCCTGGAAGCAAAGTTATGTGCGTTTAAAGTTTGGTTAATAAAATAATATTTAAATAATTTTTGGAATGCCCAAGAAAATGCCCATTTCCCAATAGGCCCCATAACAGCATATCATATGCAACTCATCAACACAACCTATCATAGTCCACAAGTCCACATCATCTCATACATTACATATATATTCATCCCCAATCTGTAACCAAAATTGGATAATTTTGGAAGAAAACAAAATGACATGTCCAAGCTTAATCCCTGAGGTCTATCTATCCCACATGCCTACATCACATAACCATCTATACTAATCTAGAACAAAAATACAAGGAAAAGGCAAAGACAACCCACCAATTAAAATTATTGGGTTTTGAAAGGCTAAAACAAGGAGAAAATCCTCAAAAATCCAGCAAGACTCCATAACTTTAATAATTATTTAAATAATTCAAGTTAAGAGAAAAAAGACTCCATTTCACTCCCAACAAGTTTTGCACCCATGTAGATATGCCCACAGTAATCTCAAGTCCAAGTTCAAAATAAGCAAAAAGTGTTCACAAGGCTCAAAATCTAAGAAAAGAAAAGAACAAAAAGAACATGGCAAAAAACAAACTCCTCTGCATTTCTGTTGCTAAGAAAAATAGAGAAAACCTAAGCATGGAAATGGAAAAAGGGGTGGTGGTCTCTTAAATTAAAGTAAGGAAAAAAAATAAGGTTAGGCCACGTTACTTTATACTTCTTAGGCGGCAGCAAAAAAAAATTGTAGCAACATTAAAAACTATAATTTTTCCTATGTAACAAACTATGTATAAGTTGCTTCTTTTTCACGTCACATGCACATCCCCTTTGACTTTTACTTTTTGGTTTTTTTCTTTTAACTTGAATTATTTATTATTTCTTTTTTCCGAAACAATATTTTCATAACTTATTTGTTTTTGTCTTCGCCACTAATACCGTAAATCTTAAACCTGCGTAATAGACACACTGGGACTCCAAATCAAAATCTATTTGAACCTACAAGATCCTTATCATACGCTCTACACATTCACATGCTAAAACCACACCCAAACATCATGCAACATGGTGCTATAATTCAAATGCTTACATACTAAAATCACACATAAAGCATAAAAACATACTAGATTAGTGCTTTTGTACCCCAATCCAACACCCCTGCTAGCAACAACACCTGTCTAACACATCACATAGGGCTAGTATACATAATCACGTTAGTTAAGCATGTAAAGACATCATAATCATAACAAAAAATGAAGCCTCATAACATATAAAATACATTAACTCGTCCCCAAAAACCCAACAAGACTCCACATGTAATGTCTAAATCACAAGCGTATGGCCATACCTACTAACTCTGGATGGGGTGTAACACAAAGTCACTGAAAGAGGCTACTTTTGGTCTAGACTAAGGATGGATCTTCTTAGGTCATTTTAAACACATATTTTACAAGGAAATTCTTACGACCTCAATTCAGGATTCCATCTCACCTTCTAAGTCATCCATCTATGCTGCCATAACTCACCTCACTATTGGTTTCCATGTTATGCTCGATGTCTTAGTTTGACGTGTTGGAATTCTTGGATAGATTCGTTTTGGTTGGTCCTCAACTTTTCATGATCATTAATCAACTATGGGGCCCACAAACTCTTTAGTTGGGATTATGCAAGGGCAACAAGGGTAGATGCCTGCTATGGGAAGGACCCACTCGCATATCTCTTAGTTTGGTTAGCTAAGTTCCTTACCTTAGGCATTGTTACAATCCTATCTTTCACATATTCCATTGTGCACATCACTCTGTGCTCCTTGAACTCTCATGTTCCACCCCATTTTATCATTTTTCCTACTTTTCTTAATTTTTAAAACTTCAACATCCTCTTCTCACATTTTCATCATGTTCGTGGTTGTTTGGGCTTCCATTTGATCCTAATTTCATTCAAAATCTCTTTGTAAATTTCAAGTTTTGACCAAGTCAACAAAAGTCAACAATGGTCAACATATAAGGCCTTGTCGACACAGTCGACCACGTTGACTAGGCCTCATCAACATAGTACAAAAATACTATAAATACCACCGAACACTTAGGAATTTTTCACATTTCGTCCATAACGCCCAAAGAGATTTTGCAATTTTCAGAGCCTAAAACCTTCCTAAGCCTATAACTCTCACACTATTTATCCAAATCATCCCATTCTTTGATCCTGCAATTACTAGAGGTAAGCTCTTAGTCATGGGGGTAGCAAACCCCAAGGTTTTGATGATAATTTTTTTGAAATTTTTTCTAACTCCCCTAAAGGGTTAAGCAATAAATGCTATTAAATCATTAATTTTTGAGAATTTAACCCTTCCAACAACTTCGGTAAACCAAAGATTAAATGTAACCCCTCATGAGACAAGGTATTCCAATCATTCTAAGTTACATAATAATTACTAATCTGTTGTTATGTATGATTACAAATGACACCAAGACTCAAGAGACCGCAGGAGGAGGGACCATCATAACCATGGAAGAAGCAACCTAGAGCAGGAAGAGGCCAACAAAAACATGGCCAAGAATAGACTAAGGCAACCCATGCAACAGGACCTCTTAGAGACAAGGCTGAGGTGGAATCTATCCAAAAAATTCCCAAAGAGACAACCACATATGAACATTCATAGCAAGGCGAAGAGCCATGCCCTGTACCTAGACTGGAAGTCACACTCACATAGGCATGTCTCAACATAATTGAAATTTGTGAGGTCCAACGCTCAATTCTCTAAGAATTAAATTTTAGATCATTCCTTGAAAAAGCTCTAGAAGATGTTACAACTCAATTGCAAGCCTCTCCCATGTGGCTAATCATCACTTCCAGTGGAAAGTGGTACATGGGAGAAACGTATCTCTTCTAGAATAATAGGAAAGTAGGATCCACTATGAAAATCAAGGACATGCAAGTGTCCTACTCAATGAAGGCCATTGCACAGGTCCTTGGGCTCCTAGACATAGGAACAAAATTGGTAGAGTTGTTAGCACAAGGCAACCTTGAAGTAAAAGAGTGGACACAGTGATGTTATGGGGTTGACTGCAAAGAGTTTGACATGCTCACACTAGCAAAGCAAGTCTATTTTAAGATAGAGACCTACCACCTCAATCCAACGGTGAGGCCTAGTAAGGTGATAGCCTTCTCTACCTAAGCATGTGCTACTCTAAGCAAAAAATTTCAAGCAAATCTTCCACAACTAATCTATCTAGAGATATAAAAGTGCTTCAAGGAGAATGAATGTGGAAGAAAGAACCTGGATTTTTCCTACCTAATTAGAAAATTATGCAAAAGGATAGGGATATTCCACTATGAAAATGATATATTTAGGCATGCTCCTAGTGCTTTGTGGGCTAAGATGATGAAGGATAAGATGCTTGCCATGACCACAGAAGAGGAGCAGCAATGTCCACCTTTGCCACCTACTCATGAGCAAACACCGAAGGCTTGTAGTGCAGTTGAGCGCATGTGGAAAATTCGAGAGCAGCTATTGCAATAATGAGAGCAGTAAGTAAGAACTAGTGGTAGAGATCCATTTGTGTACAAACCAACCATGAGTCACCTCAGGGAAGTGGCTCATACAATCAGCCAAATGAAGGGAGGTGGATCAATGTTGTCTACCTAACAAATGCAATTACCTATGAGGCCAAATCCAAGTGCTCGAGCTATGATGATGTCTCTATCTCAACACCATGTATTCCTAGAAATATCTGGAAATGCTACTTCCTTTTTGATGCACTTGGAGAAGGATGAGGAGGTAACTGTATTAGTGATGTAGTACTAGGGATAAAAGACAACTACAAAGATCATTGCTAATCAAGTCGCTAAGGCATTAAATGCACCTATGGCACCTAAACCAGATGTTTCTACACTAAGAGATGTGCAAGCATGAACAAGGATAATTAGTGAAAGATTAAGTGTAGCCTAGCATGAAGAACTACTAGATTGACTAGTGGGAACTGAGCAACTGATTTTGGATATCTTTGATTTTCAAGATACCATCACTTTAACCCAGTTGGAGCTACTGAAGGCAAAGGGTAAGTGCCTCATCTTAGAAGGGCACATTGAACTAGCTCAAGCACATAATCAACACTTGGCTATGAAAGTTGCTGAATTGCGTGCCTAAATTGCTGACTCTGCTCTTATTAATCCTACATTGACACAAGATGAAGCTTTTCAACAACTTCAAGAATAGCTTAAGCAGGTTGAGGGAGAAATGGTAACAATAGTCTTTAATCAGTTAGTAGTAGAAGTTGAAACTCATGTAGTATGGAAGGACTTGATGTAGATGTGCTAAGAAAATGAATCCTTGACTGCAGAAAACCATCGCTTGTGGAATGTTGATGTGCAAAAACAATAGTTAGAAGAATTTATCCATCAATAGTAAGAGTAGCTCACTAGGGTAAATGCCGAACTAAGGAGATTGGTAGTGGAGAATTGTAACCTATCCATGGAGGAGGTCCATGCCTTACACTAACAGTTAGCTATTGAGATTGCCACCTAGAAGAATAAGGCTCTGAAATTTGAGAAAGTTAAAAATCATTATAAAGACCAAGTTGGCCTACAAAAGGAGGTGAATGAAAAGCATATCCAATTGGCGAAGGAAAAAGTTAATAAGGCCCTCCAACAACTCCAAGAAGGTAGAGAATTGTGCCAACCCATCATCGATTGGATTAATGCCTACAATAGGGTATAAATTCACATGAATGAGTTGCAGATTGAAGAGATGACAAAGTACATGGAGCTGTCCAATCTCCGTTATGTAAACCTAGCGATGTTGACTGCTAGAAGGCTATTATCTAAACTTGAAAACTAAGTGGCTAGCTCATACTTGTTGTATGAGGCTAAGTTCAAGACCCATAAAGACACCAAGTAAAAGCTTGTAGTTGCGAATGTTGAACTCGAGGTTCTCAAGGGGAAATTCACCGACCAGGGATCAGTTGCAGAGAACTTGGTCAAAAGAATGAATGACTACCAAGCATTGTAGGACATACTTCGAGCTTTCAACATTGAGGGCAAGCAATTCATGACCTCGTTTATCAATGTGAAGGAGCTCTTTCCCATTTTTCCTTGTCCTTGGGATGTTCCAACCCCAGCCCACATCGGTGAAGCTATGTGGACCGTGAATGCTCCCAGGAGTAAAGAAGAGAAAATGAAGGCAATATTGGATGCTTTTTTCCTTCCACCTGAAGTAGTAGTAGTAGTAGGATAGCCACAACTACCTCTACCACCACATGCGCCTAAAGCCAGTAAAGGTCCCTTAGAACCTCAAGAGTCACCACTACCTGGGATTGTCTGACCTTCTCTATCAACTTCATGCCATCAAAGAACATGTTGTCTAGTTTTGAAGAATCATGTAATGGTGTTTAATTTTGTGTCATGAACACTGTAATTTTTGTAATGTGTTGATCCATACATTGGACACTCAGTTGTTATGTCCATTTTGTCTTGTTTTGTTTTGTTATGTCAAAGTCAATCAATAATTTCATACCTTCCCAATTTTGCAAAGAAATCAAGAATAAGTTTTCATTTATTCATGGGGGTATCATGAGTTTCAATTTGTTACATCAACTAGGCCCTGTCGATGAGGCCCCATCAATGTAATCTGTTACACCAACAAGGTCTCTTGACTAGGCCTCATCGATGTAGTCTATTGCATCAACGAGACCTCATCGATGTAGTCTATTGCATCAACGAGGCCTTATCGATGTAGTTAATTGCATTGACATAAGGGTCTATCTCAGTCAATAAATATGAGTCACCAATCACATTTATGGTAATCAATTCTCATAGTAGTAGCAGAGCTCTTTCAGTTTGTCTATTCAAAAGTTAGAATATTTTCCCCAAGTGCTCGCAACGGGAGTCATTGATTGTACAGATCTTTATTCAGCATTGTTGTACCTAAGCACGACAATGTGTGCAGCAATAAAGATGAGCTTTTTGATAAACCTTGCAGCATTTTGGATAGATTAAATATTTCATTTATGCATTTAATGTTTTTAATTACTTATTCAATGTTTTCCAGTAATTAAGCTAGTTAAGATAAGTGAGCAAGATAAGCTAGATAGATTAAATACATAAGTACAACTGCTTCGAGTGTAACATGTATTTGCTTGGTAATCCTAGCAATGTTATTGCTTAGTATGCCCAGTAATGTAGCGCTTGGTAACCCAATAGTGGATACGTGGGTTTAGGACATGTACGAAAAGTGGAATTGGATACTTATGTTAGGATTAGCTAGAGGCCAGTAGGTTAGTTACATTGAATTAGCCATTAAATTACATTACCTTTATCTCTATTCAAGCACCAAGATTATAAAACATAAAACTATAAAAATTGTATGCCTTAATTACACTTAACCATACCATGTGCTTCACAAGTGTAATCGGGAAGACAACAAATGACCTTAGGGCAAGGTTCACTACCTAGAAGACTAGTGCACTGGAAACTATAAAGTCCACAAAATTCAATTGAATTATGTGTGAATGCTTTGTGATTCATATGGTTTGGCATAGGGGTACCTTGCCACCACAAACCCCTTTACAACATTTTGTTGTAGAAACTAAGCAACTATAGAGGATGTATAGTCAACAATGACTATGATGTATGCCTTTCCATTGGACACGGGTGTGATGGGACCCATGAAATTAATGCCTCAAATGTCAAAGTATTCCAATGGTTAGATCCACTATTGAGAATCTTCCATACAAGCAAACATCCCACCATCACATTCGTAGCGTTCACAAGAGTGGACAAATTGGTGAGCATCCCTGAAGAGTGTTGGCCAATAATACCCTACCATTAGAATCTTAATGTCCATGCATCTCCTAACATAGTGGTCCCCACAAGGGTTCTCATGAGCATCCTAGAGGATGTGCAATTGATCAACATCAGGAACACACCAATGAATTAGGCCATCAACACATACCTTGTAAAGGTGCCCATTGATTTCCATGAAGCAGTTGGCTTGATGTAGAAACTGTTGTTTCTTCTTGTTGTCTAGCTTTTATGGCATCTCCTAAGTGAGAAGGTAGGTAAGGATGCCATCGTACCAGCTAAGTTCACTAGGCACTTTCTCATTTATAACATTAGCAAAGAGGAGTTCATCAAGAAATTGATCATAAAGTGGACTCTCCTCCTCTTTGTTGTCCCATCTCAACTAAGACAAGTGATCAGCGATCACGTTCTCAATTCCCTTTTGATCTACCATCATGAGATTGATTTCCTGCAAGATCACTAGCCACCGTATGACACAAGGGCTAACTATTGATTTATTCATGAGAAAGTGGATTGCACTATGGTCCATGTGTACAAACACCTTATACCCAAGCACATAGTGCCTGAATTTCTCCAAGGCATACACCACTATCATTAATTCTTTCTCTATTATGATGTAGTTTAGTTGTGCATCCACAATGCTTCAACTCATGTAGTGGATGTAGTAAGGACATTTCTGGTCATCTAACTACATGAGCATGACTCCCAAGGCATAATTCAATGCATCCATCATGATGTGGAATGATGTAGATTAATTAGGTGCTCATAGAATTGGAGTTTCCATGAGATTTTTCTTGAGGTGTTGGAATGTATTTTCTCATTTCTCAGTCTAGACAAATGGATCATCCTTCTTTGTCAACCTTACCAACAGTTTAGTAATCTTAGAGAAATTTTCTATGAAGCATTGGTAGTAGCCAGTGTGACCAAGGAATGATTGAACATCTTTAAAATTTTTTGATTGGTAGGTTGTTCTATGGATGACCCTTATTTTCTCAAGCTCCACCTTAATCCTTACTTGTGATATTTTGTGCCCCAAGATAATGCCCTCTTGGATCATTAGATGGCTCTTTTGCTAATTGAACCAAAGGTTGGTCTCTACACATCTTTTCAGTACTTTCTCAAGGAAATCCAAGACTTGCTCAAATCTAGCATCATAGGTGGAGAAGTCATCCATGAAGACTCCCACCCCGCTACCAATTTTCTATTGAAAAATTCCTAAGACAAGGCGTTGGAAGGTTGTAGGGGCATTACACATACCAAATGGCATCTTTTTGTATTCAAAAGTTTCCTAGGGACTTGTGAATGTAGTTTTGGCTTGATCTTCAAGTATAATCTCAATTTGGTTATAGCCACTATAACCATCCAGAAAGTTATAGTAGCAATGCCTAGAGATGGTGTCCAATACCTGGTCCACAAATGGCAACAGAAAATGATCTTTGTAGGTCACCATGTTCAACAGCCTAAAGTCAATATAGACCCTCCACTTGCCACCTTTCTTTAGCACTATTACAAGTGGGCTAACCCACTTACTATACGAAATAGAATAGATGAACCCTATATTGAGGAGTTGTTCAATCTTCTCTTTACTGATCTACTTCAGTTTGGGATTCAACTACCACTATGGCTGTATCTTTGGCTTCATGGAAAGATCTGTATAGATGTGATGCTATCATATCCTAGGATCAACCCCAGTGAGTTCAAGATATGACCAAGCTACTAAGGAACCCCACGTCGGTGCAAGGCTGAAATGAAACAAACACTGGGAGGTCCTCGGAAGAAATATAGAAGACCCTACCTTCGCTTGAGGGTAAGCTAGAATGGATGAAGGCAGAGTGCCTTGAATGGTCCGCACGCAGATCAAACGAGGACTTCCCCAACATACGCACTTTGCAATGTGTTGGGTTATATGTAAATGATGCACATTAAACATAAACCGTAACATAAATAGGCACAAAACATTAACGAGAATGTAAACGTAAACTGGAAAAATAAAGAAAACTACAATAAATCTAGGTGAAATGTAAACTATTTTGTATTGAAAAATGATTACAGTGTGCACCAGTCAGAACGTCGTTGTGGATTGATCACAAGGAGGACGTTTAGCCCCAGTGGATGATGATGGGTGCTGGAAGATGCAGGTTTTGGGGTTGCAGGGAAATGCAACGCCCAAGTCTAATGCCCAGCGTACAGAGGTTGATGCCCGGATTTGCCAAGTGTCTCAGATTCCAATTTTTGTCTCGTTGTGCATATGTCACCTTAGTTTGCATTGTACCAGCTTACGCATTTGCATGTGGCCCGAAAAGGCCTTAAACTGAACCGTGGCTCGAAAAGGCCTTAAACTACCACCTTTTCACATTATTTTCTATTTACTTGTGCATTTCAGCTCATGTTTTTTGCAATTGCTATTTAACATTATTTTCTCTAGTTACTTTTGTTTACAGGATCATACAAATGCACACGCATGCATCCACACCGACGGTTCTGGCATCACGACCTAAAACTGATACCATAGAACAGTCTTGGCATCATGACTTAAAATTGGTACCACACTTCATCCTGGCGTCATGACGGTAAACTGACACCGCCGGTCAAACTCATGATGCACACTATCGTCCTGGCGTCATGACGGTAAACTGATACCACAGAATAGTCCTGGAGCTATGACTTTAAAAACTAGCACCACAAAATGTCCTGGTGTCATGATGATAAACCGACACCACACTAAACTGTCACATTCATTCACCAAAGTCCAATAAGACTATAAATTGGCTAGCCTCTTCATAGTCCGCCACGACTATAAACTAGCATGGCACCGTCTGCTACGACGCTAAACTAGCAACGTCCAACAGGTTATGATGTAAAACTAACCCACGATAGTCCGCTAAGACTATAAACTAGCAAGATCATCTCTAGCACATTCGTCTGCTGCTGTAATGCATGACATTTCTTCATCAACGCTCGTTGCATCATTTATCACACCAGCTCTGACAACACTATTACTGCTTATTTTGTTTGCCTTAAGTGTCACATGGTGCTTCCATTAGCATCAGTCACATTTATGTCTGAAGCGTTTGGTAACTCATTCACTCGTGGTTTTCTTGCCTTTTTGGAGTTGTGTTTGCGAGATGACACCCAGTGGTGCTCGTACACAGATACACTTCATCATGGTGACAAGGTGCCACATTGCTTCTGACGTATGCAACCAGGTTAATCAATCTATTCAAAAGTACATTCCTAGTTCCTGATGCATTCTCCATTTCCCCAATAGCTCTCAGCTTCTTAACAATCAAATTTTGGGTCCTAAATGATGCATTTTTATGTGTGTACGCTAGGTACATCTTGTTGTACGTTGGCTAGCATATAGCCCAGCGTACACCACCAAAAATGGCTCAAAACAGGCACCAAAGAGTAAGATTTTCACCTGAAATTGACTCCTGGAAGTACGGAAACTATTGGGCATCATCATAGGCACCTGAAATCAAGTTTTGGGCCCTAAATGATGCATTTTTATGTGTGTACGCTGGGTACACTTTGGTACACGTTGACTAGCATATAGCCCAACGTACACCACCAAAAATGACCCAAAATAGGCACCAAAGAGCAAGATTCTCACCTGAAATTGACTCCTGAAGATAGGGCAACTGTTGGGCATCATCACAGGCACCTGAAAATCAAGTTTTGACCTTGAAATGATGCATTTTCAAGTGTGTACGCTGGGTACATCTTGCTGTACGCTGGCCAACATATAGCCCAACGTACACCACCTAAAACAGGCCCGAAAATGCATCAAAATGAAGTCAAAATCAACATCTGGACATCCTAGAGGATCAACAGCACTCAGGCATCAAGGGGCAAGCACCAGCATACATAGTCAGACATCCAACATGGCAGTTCATGAGGTTGACGCTGAGGTTGATGCTAGAGTCTGTACGCTGAGGTTGATGCTAGAGTCTGTATGCTGAGGTTGATGCTGGAGTCTGTACGCTGAGGATGATGCTGGAGTCTGTACGCTGAGGTTGATGCTGAGTCTGTACGCTGAATGTTGTACATGGATGCCAACACATGCTAGAGCATTTCAAGACACGCTGAGGCTAAAAACAGTAGGCCAGAGCATGGATCCAGAAGCCAGAGACATCATTCTTATTGTAATATACAAATTCTTTTATAAATTTTAAGTTTTTTTTTAGTGTTCCAAGCCTACACGCTGGGCATTCATATGCCAGTATGTATGCTGCATGTTGTACGGTTGCAATGTATCCTACACTCGGTCAACGCACCACCTGTCTCCCAATCCGAATTTTTCTCATCCCACAGCCACTCATCTTCTTCCTGATCCGAATCTAACACCTAAGATCTTATAAAAACCCCAATTTTTCACTAGATTAGGGGGGCAAGTTTTACAAACAGACACAAAATTTGAATCTGGGATACTTAGCAAATTTGAGCATCAACCTCTGTACACTGGGCATCAGACTTGGTTGCTACATTTCCCTGCAACCCCAAAACTTGCATCTTCCAGCACCCGTCATCATCCACCAGGGCTAAACATCGGCCTTGTGATCAATCCACAATTGCGTTCTCACTGGTGCACACTGTAATCATTTTTCAATACAAAACAGTTTACATTTCACCCAGATTTATTACAGTTTTCTTTGTTTTTTCCAGTTTACGTTTACATTCCCGTTTACATTTTGTGCCTGTTTATGTTACGGTTTACGTTTAATGTGCATCGTTTACGTATAACACAACACATTGCAAAGTACATATGTTGGGGAAGTCCTCGTTTGATCTGCGTGCAAACCATTCAAGGCACTCTACCTTTGTCCATTCCAGCTTGCCCTCAAGCGAAGGTAGGGTCTTCTGTATTTCTTCCGAGGATCTCTTGGTGTTTGTTTCATTCCAGCCTTGCACTGATGATTTCGGATGGTACACAAGCAAAGGCTATTGGCCATTTGTTGACCACCTTTAACAACTTCTCTTTTTGTTCAAGAGAAAGATTGGCATTGATTATCACCAACTTTCCATTATTTAGAAAAGCATATTCTATGCTAGAAGGTAGATTTTTCAACTCTAGGGGCTACTACTTGAAACTTTTAGGGATTTTCAACTCCCCAATTGGTTTCATCATGTTCATGATCAGAGAGTTGGTGATGAACTCGCTCCAATTCATCCATGTCTTCAACATAGACACTTCTCAAGCTCTTAGTTGATTTCAAGCAAATTGTTGAGTTGCTATCAAGATCAGTTGTCAACCACTTGATGTCCTCCTATTTTGTGGCCATTGTGCACAGGCACCTTTGAATTTTAGACACATCTACACATTATCTACATGTTGTGATGGATATACTTTTTATGGACCATAGTTTCTATAAACAATTGCACAGTTTGTCACTATATATGATGCATGGAACTCTCTTCTTCTTTATCTTTTCAAATGCATTTTCCTTGGAAATCTCCAAGGAGAGGTCTCTAATTACCAATTATTCATCAATGGTGCTTAACCAAGCCCTTTCCATTATGATTGGAAAATCCACCTTGCAATTATCAACATAGATCACTAGGAAGTTAATAGGATAGGACCACCCATAGATGATGGTCACACTGTCCTCCATCAATCCTAAGGGAATAGTGATGGACTGATTTACCAACTCAAGATGAATGTTGCTCTTCTTGGGTAGAGGTAAGTTCTAGGCTTTGTACATCTCATGGGAAATTAGATATACACCAGGACCTATGTCCAGAAGTGCTTTGCAAGGCTTATTCCTAGTGATTTACAAATAGATAAGGGGACTCCTAGGATCAGATCTTTTCCTAGGAAGGCGACTAGCATTAATCCAATTCATGACAACATGGATCAACATCATGGTATGCATCTTGGAAGGTATTTTATTTGAGGGGTTCTCAAATGGATTTGTAGAGGATGAGGGAGAAGTAGGATCTTCAACCGCAGGTGTATGTAAGGGTCAGAAGAAAGGTCTTTTTTGGGGTCTTTTTTCTGAACCACTCAGTTGAGGAGTTGAATATAAGTTAACAGCCCTTTTGGCATTACATTTTTATGGTTGGGCTGGAATTTTGCCTTGCATTAATGGAACAAGTGGTAATTGAGTTGAGGACATAGGGACAAGTGTAGAAAGATGAGGAGGGTAATAAGGAAATGGGGATTCCCCTCTTAGAGATTGGACTTTATAGTATTCAGGAGGGGAGTAGTGATGTTGGAATTAAGCATGACTGGAAGAGTCACATGAAAAAATGGGTTGTTGAACATAGTACCCATATGGATCAAGTTGTTGGTAAGGGTATTGCTACCTTAGTAGTGGCATCCCCCATGATTGTGGGTGCTACGACTGGTGCTATTGCTCATAAGGTTAAAGTGAAGCTCTACTTGGATAGTAGGCTTGTTGTTGGTGGAATTGCTAGGGTTGCCTTGAGGATAAGACAACCTCCTAGGTGCTTGCTTTTTTACCAATCTAGGATTTAGAGCATACACCCCCCAGACTTTTGCAAGTGTGACATAATGGGGCAATATCCCTTAGGATATTCATATTGGTAGATGTCACACTCACCATCATCATTTGTTTCAAACTCCACAACCTCCTCTACTACAGTAGTTTTGCCCTTATCCCTTGGGTGGGCATGTTTAGCTTCCTTCCTTCTCTTGCGATCACGATCACTACTTTACTCTTTGGATTCCTCTACTATTTTCAAAGTAGTTTGGAACTTTTCATTTGAAGAGTCCCACATTTTATCTACCTTGGCCAAAATTTTAGACATAGAATTTTGAATTAGCAAGGTCTTTCGTTGCACCACCTCATCCAGTGGTGCCTCCTCCTCATTATCATAGAATTAGATCTCCCTTTTTCTAATGAAAGGGTCCCGATTATACTCTTCCATACTTTCCTTTTTTTTTTCAACTTTCCATCTTCTTTGGCAACCTACTCTATTAGCCTTTGAATCTAATGGGCTCTAAGTTTTGAAAGTCTCCCTTGGGTACAGACCCCAAGAGTTCTCTATGTTTTTGTTTGTAGCCCATCTATAATATGGCGAAGTTGTTCCCTTTGAGAATAAACGTGGCTAGGACATTGATGCAAAAGGGAATAGTACTTGCCCATGGTTATATTCAAGGACTTATGTGTTCCTTGTTTTCAACCTTGGATCTGCTTTCTTAGGTTGAACATTTGGGAGTACGTTTGATACTTATCATTGAAGAGCTCAAGCATTGTACTCCATCGATGGATTAATGTCTACTCTAGGGACCAATACCAACTTTTAGCTTCCTTAATGAGTTTCCTTGGGAATAGCTTGAGTTTTTGCCATTCATTCTCCACGTTTTTTAAGACACAGGCATCGTGAAAGGCTTGAAGATGGTACAAGGGATCTAAGTTGTATCCCCGTTCAAACTTGGGAATATTGTTCATTTCCAACTGCTTAATTCAGCTATTTTTCACATGCCTTATTGGAATTCTCACTGCCTCTGTGATGTTTAGCATATTTCAAGTTGCAAGCAAAGGCTTGTCATGGTCATAGCCTTTGTGATGGCCATGATGCCCATGATGTCCTCTACTTCCCCTTTTTTCATGGTGCCGAGCCTCCCTTGATTGCCCACATCTCTGGTCTTAACTAGTCTAAAGGGCCCTACGATCATCTTTGTTCTACTGGTCATCTCCATCATGATCACATCGTTTGTGGCTTCAGTCAAAGTTATAGGAGCAAGAAGAGGATGACAAAGGTGAAGAGGAAGAAGGACTAGCACCACCACGGTGCTTGCCACCTCCTCTTTTGTGGTTATGGCCATGATCATCATCATGATGCTTGTCCTCATCCCTGCCATGACTCCCACCTTTGGATCCCCATGATCATGGGACTCATTCTTACTTGAACCATGATTATTTACAGTGAACTATAAATTTTGGTTCAAGCCCCCTTCGTCGAAACCAAGGAAAGGAGAGTAAGTGAATTGAGAATCCCTAGAAAGGGATCCTCGTTGTCTTTTTGACCTAGTAGGAACAAGGGATTATTAAACCGTTTCCCCTTCAAAGATTCATAGCACCTCTCTTGTTGCCGATCTGTTTTGCATTATGCCTTAGTGGGATGGTAATCCTGATAGTCGTGATCCTACGCAACGTATTCAACATTGAGCCCCTAGATGCCTAGCTTCATAAGAGTTTGATGCAACATTGCAGGAACTAATCAATCAAGTGGAAACATAATGTTGTCCTCCATGTTCCTCCACCACAACTGTTGATCCTGATGCATGATGAAGGTGAAGTTTGGTACATACTCATTGGGATGAATATATGCCGCTTTGCATTGTTGGGGCACTAGTGGATTTGACATTCATTCCTTTGTTGATTGGATGTATGCTTGAACCTTAGCGGAGAATCATCCTTATGAGAAGAAGACATTTTTAGATTGAAAGAAAATACCAATGTGCTTTTATAATTATTATTATTATTTTGAATGAGTATAACTTTAAGGTTTGTTCCAACGATTTTGAATAATTTTCACTAAGTCCTAGATAACACACGTAGCTAACCAAAGACCTCGGTAATGATGCTAATAATGAGTAGTGAGTATACCCTATGCCTAATCATATGAATCACTAGTGTTCACTAAGCAATCTGATTGAATTCTGTACACTTTAGCTCTCTAAGTACACTAGGTTCTAAGAAGTGAATCTAACCATTACAATCATTGTCTTCTTAGTTCCACTTGTAAAGTGTAAGTGTATGGTTAAGTGTAACTGAGGCATATGATTTTTATCTTTTTATCTTTTGTGATTTAAGTCACCTAAGAACAAGAATAAAGTAATTAAATGCTTAATTAATCTAATAACTAGCTAATATTTAACTAATCTTAACATAAGCATTCATTCCCACTCTTCGTACACATCTTGAACACGTTATAGTGCTATTAGGTTACCAAGCAATAAGCGCTACTAGGATTACCAAGTGTTAAACGTATGCTCAAAGTGGTTGTACTTTTGTTTGCTATTTAATCAATATTAATTAATTACTTAGAAACATTAGTAAATTACATGAATATTAAATGTGTAAAGAAAAAATTAATTTATTCCAAGTGCTGTAAGGTTTGACCATAAAAGCTCGTCTTTATTGCTGTTCACACTGAGGTTTTAAGGTACATTAGTGCTCGAATAAAGATCCATACACTTCATTGACTCCTATTGTGGGCACTCAAAAATTTAGAGGAAAAAACTGTAAGAGCTTCGCTACAACTAAGGAAAGACTGCCATAAATGTAGCGGGTAGGTGCACATTTATAGGTGAAAATAAAGGGCCACATTGACAGGTACATATCAACATGGCAAACCCCATGTCAACGAGGTCATTTTGATGACATCTCGTCAACATGGCCCAACAATGCAACTCCTCAATTGAGTATTGGAATATCCAACTGATTATCAATAAGGATCCAAATAAATCATCAATAAAACAAAATCAAAAGCTTCAAAATTTTTCACATTCTATAGAATCCTAGAGACATTAGTATTTTCCATCTTTAGATTGCTCAATGTCAAAAAAATTCTTTCTTAGAATGTCTCTGCTAAAAACCTTGATATCTACAAAACTTTAAACATTTGATTTGTGAAAAGAAACCTTCAAGAACATAGACTTAGAGTGATGAATTTGACTATCAAGAGTTGTACCAATGGAAACTATACAAAAGTGTCTTTTACAACATGGTATATTCTTAAATAATAAACAATGGTACAATTTAAGAATAGACTATGCATAGAATAACTTTGGGATTTAAACTTAAATGCAAATGATAATTGAAGACAAATGAAAAGTTAGATAAAAAATATAGTGAAGGACATCCTTGGAGTTTTTGAAGGGATAAGTACATTAAAAATAAAACTTGATGATAAAGTGAGGAAATACAACAAAAATTCAAGTTAAGAAGGATTTTAAGTAGTGGTAATCAAGTAGGAGATATGATGACATTGAAGACACATTGTAGCAAAGAACATGATGTAAAAGATAGAGAGCAAGGCTAAACATGGTGCTTTCATTACTTGTTCTAAGAAGTTATAAATCAAGGAGAATAAAAAGTCAAATTAAAAGTTAGCTAAGATTCAAAATAATAAGTGCAAAGACGTTGACTATATTAGAAGTATCAAGTTAAATGACAAAAATATATTGTTTTATAAGAGAAATTTTGAAATGATGGAGGATCTATTTTTAGTAACTCTGTAGCAAAGAATTTCAAAGAGACATGAAAGTATATGAGAGATATAGGGATAACTTGTTGATAATTTTATTTAATAATATTTGAGAGAAGGGGAAAATGTCAAATGCTTCCAAGATAAGCATTATAGTACCTATATACAAAAACAATGGAGGCATTTACAAATATTGAGATGTTAGCTTAGTGATAAGAATCTTAATTTGGAAGCTCTAAGTTATGGGTTCAATTTTGGTGGGCAATGTTGAGTTATAATGTTCAAATTGGACTATATATCTTAAGGTAATTCAAATGCGTTTCAAACTTAGAACTTAGGTAGAACATGAAAGTGCCTCAAATGTGACTTGAACTTAGAACCTCGGGTTTATATAATATTTATCAAATTACAAAATAAGCAACTCTTGGTGCTATGTGTTAGAACCTAAAAACAATTTAACCATAAGTACATCCAAGACTCATGCTAGTATGATACTAAAGAAATGTGGGTTGTAGCCTAATTAGTGTGCTCAGAGTAAGGTGCTCGCATAGTGGTAAGACACTTGATTTGGAAGCTCCATGTCATGGGTTTGATTCTAGTGGGCAATGTTGAGTTATATAAAGTTCTAATTGAACTATATATCTTGAGTGTACCTATGTTTTACTTATTTCAATGCCTAATGACTAGGAATGCTCATTCCAGTTAGTATTAGTAGATATGCTACTACATAAATTTGCAACTAAAGGTATTAGGTTCAATGCTTAGCACCAACACCCCCTAGATATGCTACTACATAAATTTGCAACTAGAGGTATTGGGTTCAATGCCCCACAGCAACACCCCCTTGTCAACTAAAGGTATTGTTCTTTAAAAAATATTGCATTGATCACACAATTCAATATTCTTTTAAAAAGTTTTTTAAAAAATTAATGAACTAACCTACTTCAACCACAAAAATATTTTGCATTCCAATTTAGCTAAATAGGCAATCTCATGTAATAGATGACTTCTACTGCCGCTCTAAAGCTTCCAGTAAGGAAATGCAAGTTATCCAAATGCATGACAATTATAAAACAACAAAAACATCAACGATGAAAGCAGTTTGCAAAAATTGCTCGTTAAAGAGGCCGAATGAGAGCGACACGGACCAAATTTGAGCTTATTTCTTATGCTATAGTAAACAAGAACCGGATTTCAGAAGCGAAAGAGGATTTTTATCCAAGAAATGCTTATGCTGGTATCATCGTTACACGGAAATTGCTCTTGTTCGCTGTAGGGAGGTTAGTGTAGAAAGATTGTTTGAATTGCTTTGACGTCCCAAATCCAAATTTTGTTTCCTACATTTAATGTGCCAAATCCAAATCTTGTTTCATTTCCTCACCCTGTGCTTGAGATCGAGCTAAGCTAAATGTATTTTGTTGTTTGAGGTTTTTACATTGTTCCAAAGCTGAGCCCTTGTTGTTTTATGCTTTGAGCAGAATGTATGAAGACAATGTCGATTAAGCTCGTTTAAGCCTGAGGATTATTCTTGTTCCTTTTTAAATTCTGTTTTCAGCAATTGTGTTTGCCTTATTAGTTAGTGTTAAGAATAGGCACGTTCCTGCACGGATTTTCTCCATCAATTCGATTTTAAGGGGGCATCACCATGCTCTAAGGAGGATTCTGCCCGTCCTTTCTCACGAATTCAACAATGTCAGCATGCTTTTTTGCATGTTTTTTTTTTTGGAATAACATGTCTGAATACTCCAGAACTAAAATCAGGCTTTTTTATTGGAGATAATTTAGTAGGAATTTCTTTGGCAAGATTTTTAACCAGACGTGGAATGATCGTCTGTGAGAAGACTCCAGAACTGCACCGGTTCCGTTGTCCGAAAGCGATTACAGAATTGGTGTTTTGACGCTTGTTGTTTAACGATGCAGGTTTTTCTGCAACCATTATAAATCAAAGAAAGCATCACGGCTTTTCACACCGTTAGTTAATTAGTTAAACAGGCCGAGAGATTATCATGTTTATAAGAATATGATGATGATGATGATTTTGAACAGGAAGAAAGTTGGGATTAGGTGCTGCATTGCTACTGGCCTCTGGTGATATGTCTTGCTAATTCAGGACTTGATCTTTTTATAAGCGTTCGTGGCAATGTCTATGTCTAGCTATTGCTTGAAACCTATCTTCCACTCTGGATTGTCTTTGAGGGACAAAAGGCATCTACCTATCTGTTAGATTTTTTATTTTTTATAATAAAAGGGATTCTAGAAGGACTTTACTTAGGGAGTTCAAACCCCTGCATTGCAAAACTGCCACACAGACGACCCGTGCACGGTGAAATTGATGCTAGAAAATTCACGATGCCTGTGTCCTGTGATTGGGAGTTTTACTTTGTTCCGGGGCCCTAGGTTGAATGCCAAATGACATCTGATCAGTCTGGTGTTGTTTTCTGTTGGTTGGAAAACAACTTCCTGGAAAACATTTCTGTGCTTGCCACTTCAGTTGCAGTGGAGTTTCAATTTACTTAATTAATTATTATTGAGAAATTTTTTGGGTGATAGTTTTAGCTATCTTGCGTTTTGGGAATTACTTACGTCAACGTTTGGAGTTAAGCTGTGCATTTTTAGACAGACCTGAAACAACGCAGCTCAAACAGCACAGACTAGGTAGGTTGTCGTGGCAAGAGCAAATCTAGAATGGCAAGAATAAACAAAAGCCTTTGTTCGAATCTGCCTTAGAAGCCTAGAATGAACAATCAATATAAAACACAAAGTGAACAAACTAAGCCTTGCAAAATAGCAGCAATGAGAATGGCAACCAAAACAAGAAAACGGCATAGAAGGACCTAAACTGGCAAGCAGGAATTCTCTCTTTTTGCACCACTGCCAAGTAGGTTTCTTCAATCCTTATTTTTTTTTTCCTTTTTCATCCGTAAAAAGAATTTTAGTTTTCACTTTCAACGCCTCTAGTATCTTCTTGTAAACCTCGTATGCCAAATCTCTATGCAAAACTGTTATTTGTGTTACGATGTCTTATCTCGAATCCAGTTCTAAACAAGCAACCACTGAGACTAAAACGTATATGATGAATGTTTTACAATGGTGTGAAAATATTTTATTAAAGTTTATACATGGTTTTTGTGGAAACTGTTAACAACCAGCCTATAGTTGACACAAGTACCTATTACTATTACTAATTGTTTCCCTTTTTCTCATATTAAGGACGTATACCTTCCTGTTATTCAAAGCTCATTTTTCCGTTGGGCACAGGAACTAAATCCAATTGTGATTTTATTTTCAGGACTAGCCATACCTTTTTTATTAGACTCTGGTTCTACATTATCAGTATTGTCATACAGAAATTGAGAATACCAAACAGGTTGTTCACTCTCCCTAGCTGGAAATCTTAATACAAAGGAGTAATCAATTTTGTTTGGTACCCGTTGTTATTATCTTCTTCTTCATACTGATTTTCTGGTTCTGGAACAATGTCTTCATTATTGTCAGCTTCTTTTGGGTGTTCTATTTCAAAATCAGCATTATCTGTATTAACTCAAATCTTCTGATCAATATGGAGAACTTGCAATTTGTGATTATTTCTCTGGAATTTTTTGTATCAGTTTAAATCGTTTTATCAATATGGATAATCATTTTAAAATGTTAAAGGCCCCAAGTACAGAATCTGGGCATCTGAATTGTGGACCTTGGAATCATTTTAATTAAAATTTATAACTATCTTGGAATGAAAACCCTAGGAAAGTCCATTGAAATATCAACATAATATTTATATTGATATGATAGGAAACTAGGTCTTTTTTTTTTCTGAAAGAGGTAAAAATAAGATTTTATAAATAATAAGAATACTACCAGATCTTAGAGATCAACCAAGGATTGTGATCAAGGGTATGGCAGGAAATGAATCTAGAAGGAGATTGATGAGGATTAGTTGTCTGGCTTGCCAAGGTGTGGATGTAACTCTATAGAAGATTCTGTAGGAATGGTCTAAGGATGGATGCACTGGTGTAAAGTTCCTCCCATTTTTAGGGACAATGTTTGTGCTATTGCTAATCCTTGGATGAGTTAAAAGAGTCTTACTTAAATGTGCAATATCTATTATGTTCATCATACAAGGAACATTCAAGGAAGGAACAGATGGGAGCTGGATCTTTAAATATTAATGCACATAATCAGTGAGGTAGTGAAGCCACCTATAGATGTACATAATATAAGATATTGAAAAGATGCATGAGATGGATCTTTGGGGGTGTGGGATAGATAAGTGTTGGGAAATCTCCTAGCTTTGTAAATGAGGAGTCAATGCCATGATCCTTGAAGTCTTTTTGTACAACTTTCCTTAAATGCATGTAGCGAGGGTGCCCATTGTGTTTTTATTTGATGTGCTGGACTTTCGACATTGCACCTGGATAGCCATGAGATTCCTTCACAGTGAAATTATTTCATCAGAAACGTTCATTTTCACATTGGGCTTTAAATCTGAAAGCATTGATAAAAATATATCAGTTATACCCTTTGGGATATATGTAGCATGGGGCATTGAACTGTGAAAGGGTTGGCTGCGGGAGAAACACTCAACAAATAAGAGGAAAATCAAGGATTAAAGTTGGGAATCTAGTTTGAGGCCATTTCTGGTCTGTCTCGGGGGTCAATCCTTATGATCTTTAGATGATAGCACCGATATAGAAATTTTGTAAGATTAAAAATGGTCACTTGCATGCTACTTGTGACATAATACTTAAATGGTGAAAATCATGGTCATCCAAGGATTGGGCATGTAACCAATTCACAAAAGGCAATGATTTATGAATTTTCAATTGTGTGTGTTTTGGGGGTGTATATCTGCAGTTTCTTGGGTTCTAGACCATACTAAGCTTGACTTCTGAATAGCTCTTGTTCATTGAATTTAGAGCTACAGTTTGGCATTTATGATCAACTAGCGAATGAGTCTTCTTTTGTCCATGAAATTCTACCAGGATTATGTGTTGAATTTCTGTTAACCTACCTTATAGCTGGGCAAACACTTAAAAGTTGAAATTAGTGGGACTTTGAGTTCAGCTTCTGTGAGAATAAATTGACTTGGAGTTGTATGCTAACGGATGAGTAGCTCTTTGTTTAGAAGTTATATCCAAGGCACAACACATATGCTTCATGTTACAGGCAACCCGGGGTGGGAGGAGAGCTTTCAAAAACAGGAAGTAAGACATCATGTTGTTTGCTAGGTGGTTTTTAATTTTGTCCAGGCTGCAACAAAGTGGCATTCCATGGGGTTAGGCTGCATGGGCTTCACCACTATAACTGATTGAACAGATACTAAATCTCTTGTTGCATAAGTAAATCTGTTAGAAAAAAGCATGTGCCTTTCTTTTATTTGCTGACCATTCTGCTCTGGGGAAGTGACCTATCCCTTGTGGGCTGCCATGAAATGCACAGATCAAAAGAAACTGTGACTTGGAAGCAGATGGATCCTATGGGTCTGGTCAGTGCAGATGAATGGGCAAATATGAGTGCTCATGATTACAATGGATACCTTAGAGGTTTTATGTTGGATGTTGATGTCATACACCTTGGATCGAACACTAAGTTTCTGGAAACTTTTGTAGGTTATATTCCTATGAGTCTTTTAATAGAGGTGAATGGCTTGTGATAAAGCTAGGTTGATGATGATTATTCTTGGAAATTTGATGTTATCCTTGTTTTGAAGGAAATGTTTGTTATGACAGTTCTTTTGGTGTTAAATAGATTTTATCTGTTGTTGTACCATTATCAAGCTTTATAATCATGTATATGGATCATTTATTAAGAAAACTTTAGAGAAAAATATGCAATTAAAATTTAGTCACTTTGAAATGCATCCATCATTACATTTTCTAGTTTTCCTTCCATAGTGGTTCTAAAAAAATTGTTCTTAACCGTACTTTACACATTTTTTATTGTTTTCCTTAATTTATCATGAAAAATGGCATACTTTTGGTTAGAAAGGCATACTTACAGCTGCAAAGTTCAATATTTTCTTCTGAAGATGCTGGCGGCTGTCTCCTTAAAGTTGTTTTTCTATAAAGTTTGAAATTTGAGAACCTTTTCATTCTAGGAACTTCACACTCATGATGATCCATTATAGGCTTGGAAGGAGCCTCAGGAAGAATCCAAATCTGTGTCCATGCTGGAACGGAGTATGCCACCAAACTTGACTTTTGACATGGATTTGCTTTGATAGCTTACATTGAGAAATAAAATGTCTGTATCATTTTGTCTTTACATCTTTATGCCCCTTGCTGGCGGAAGCAGCATTCTGTTATTGTAATTTCAGTTTTGCATTGCAAGTCTGCAATAACTATAATCTTTTATCATTATAATTATTGTTGTGTAATTAATTTAACATTTTAAGATTGCATATTTTTCAGGTCTCTCGGGGTCTGTCTAATGTTTTAAGCACAAGAGGATTTGCAAAAGTACCAAATGTTTTTAATTATGCAAATCCACGGCCGTCAAGCAACATTGCTAATTCAAACTACATTTTTTACTTTTCACTTCTAAGGAGGTGCTTCAGTAATTCAATCTCAAACTGGACTAAAGAGAATAAATATTTAAGAAGCATTGTGCAAAAGGAATTTGCTATTCGTCTATTTAGCAGTGAAGCTCCCAAAAGAAGAAGTACATGTTTCTAACTTCAATTACTCTATCTATGGTTATGAAAAATTAATATTCTTTTACGTTATTTCCCTACTTTAAGCGCTTTCTAAAACATGCACAATTTTCCTTTCTATCAGGCTATGCAAATTTCTATCCAAAAAATAAGAAACACGGTTCAGATGGACAGGGACAGAAGCCAGAATTTAAAGGTGATATCAGTGGTTAGTTGTAAAGTGTTCAGTTTTGTTCTTAGTTGTTATGCATTATAAAGAGCTGGTTTAAGTTAGATGTTTTTTTTAATGCTAAATGGTTATGAAAAAGCTTATCATTTTTTGGAAAAACTAGTCCAAGAGAAAACAAATAAGAATGATCCATTTATTTATTTTTATTGTCATGGGAATCCATGGAAAATTTTCAAATAAAGATGTAAAAGACCATTATTTCCAGGGTTTTGGAAGTGGGCGCAAATGTGAAGTTCAATGTAATGAAGTAAAAATATTTATTTGCTATCAATACTGTCTACAGTAAATTAATTGCTCCCGTTATGCAAGGTACTTGGACTCGAACCATAAAACTGTAAGCCAACACTGGAAGGTGCTAACAATTAGGCCAAACATCCGGGTTAATACTTTACTAAATGAACTTGTTACTGCGAAAATTTTTAAACATTGTAATGTTTTCTGAATTGTTTAAACAGAAGATTTAATTACAGTGAACATTGCAACCATTTGAAAATATGAAATTTAGCAAAGACTGGAAAAAACTGTGTGTGGAGAAAAGTTAAATTTAGAGAATGGTTTGAAACTATGATTATTTAAGGTAAAAGTGACTTTTGCATAGTTTAATTAGTAAGAGCAAAGACCTAGAATTAGGTGCTCAGGAGTTCTAACCCAACTGGTAATATTGTTGTGATCGTTGCAAGTTGTATGTCAAAATGTTGGCTATGTTTTGCTTAAGTGGCCCAAACTCTTTGGAGCCTTGAGTACCACCTTCAAGCTATCTGGGGTAAATTGAGGCTGTGATCATTATCATCCTAATCCTAGTCTAATCCCAAATATATGGAACTAGCTTTGTAAGAGAGCATATAATGGGGTGTAGTCTCAAAATTATGGTCAAAATGATATCTTTGTTGAGTACAGAAGGTGACTAAATCCAGCTTATGTCTGAGTGAGGGTTAGATATTGATTTCATTGATCTTCAAAATGAGATCAAGTCTCACATTTATGGATACCTTTGCAAATTTTTATCCCCAACCTTTATAATGGAAGTTGAATATTACATCAAATCACATCTGGTGTGTTGTTTGCTGAATAATTTTTAATCAAGTCATAAAATTGTTCTGTTACTTTTTGCACTTCAAATTTTCATGAAAAGGTAAAAAAAAATTAGTTTTATTAATTATAAGTACAACTATAACATCTATTAAAAGATAAACGAAAGCTACATTAGCTATTATTGCTAGCAATGCATTATCTTTTGAATAAAAGTTGAATCATCCTTATCATCATCATCATCCTAGCCTTGTCCAAACAAATGGGGTTGGTTACATAAGTTCTCTTTCGCTATTCACCTCTATAAAGAGCTAGATTCTTATCTATTTGCAATTTCCTTATATCATCTTCAATCATTTTTTCCCCATGTTTTTTTGGTCTTCCTTTCATTGGCTTTCTTCGAACAGTGATGAAACAACCTTTTTTGGGTAGGCTCATTATTTGATTTTCTTTGCACATGACAAAACCATATAAGACACAATTCCTGTAGCTTTTGTAATATAAGCCTCTCCAACCCTTTCTCTAATGTCTGCAATGTGGAATTTTTCTCTTCTTGTAACATTCAACATCCATCCAAGCATTTGCATTTCTGCCACACTGTTTTTTCATTTATGCTTTCTTTTGTACAACCTAATGGTCAGCACCATATAAAATAGCAGACCTGAGTACTGTCCTTTAAAATTTTTCCTTTAGTTTTCTTCCAAAAATGGAATCTCAACATATATTTTTGGACAAGATATCTATAACAAATCATTCTCTAGTGTATTTTAATCAAAATATAAGATTCCTTTGTGAGTGTGTTTCTGTGATTAGATGTTCTATTTAGCAGTTTTAATTAAGGTTTGTACTGTTGTTAAGTTTATTTTGTCGAATGGGTGTTAGATTCAAATTCAGAAAAGGAAGGGAGGTTTGACACCTTCTCAAAGCAGCACCAGAATTACTTCACAATGCTTATGTATTTTGCTCTTGCAATCACGGCACTTTCATTCAGCTCTCGAAATGAAAAGCAAGTAAGCTTTTATTTCTAACTTTGAAGTTTCCACGGATTAGTTTTGCTGTAATGTAGCAATTCTGGTTGATGTTAACCTGTGTTTATGATTTTGATGATAAATTTAATTGGAGTTCGTGGTTCTATTCTGAAGTTATTTAAAAGTAGGCTGATTTGATGTCCAAAGGCCAGTGTTTATTATGATATCTAATTCATGAAGTTTTTGGGGTAAGTCATATACACCATGCTTGAACTGTCTTTTGGCCTCTTTATCTTTTCATAACAAGTCATTCAATTGCAAGCAATTTAAATTAAATTCTCTATTGTTTCGTTGTAACTGGTTGTTGGTCTTCTTTTGTTTGTTTGTTTATGGAGGGCAGAGTTGTGGATCATACTTGTCATTGAGTTGCTTTACAGTGTGATATGTTAGTTTCTTAACATGTCTTAACTTTACTTTTTAGGGGAGTGTTTTGTATGAATTATCCTTTTTAAGCCTCCTAATATTAGGTATTCACATAATGCAACTTAATAAGTACTTGATCCACTTTCTGTTATAAAGTGAACATATATTTCAATATATGTGTTACATTCATGATGAACCAATCATTTACTATGGCCAACTGTCTACCTGATGTCTTAGTTCTAGAATGTATATTTTCACTGTGCCCCCATGATACCCCTTGGAATCAAACTCGTGACTTACAAACTACAAGCTGCATGCTCTAACCAAGTGGGCAATGCCTCAAGAAAGATCTCAGAAAAGATTTTATGAAAACCTCAGCAATAAGGATAGCATTGTGAAGGATAATTCTGGCTATAAAAATGAGGCATTGAAAATTCAGGTGGAATAATGAATTCAGAATAGTATCGAAAACTTATTAAAGAGAAGGTTTTGGGGAGATGGCTAGATGAAGAACAAAACTAAATGACACTTCAATTTTATTGGAAAAACATCAGAGGGAGCATGCATGATGAAGCCAAATATATGCATTCAGTTCATACATTCTTCAAAACACTAATTAGTAGAGTAAGAGTGAGTTTACATCAACTTTGAGTTAAAGAGGAAGATGGAATAATTTGTAACATGAGAATAGAATATGCTGATTGTGCCTACTACAGTGGTAGAAGATGAGCAACATATATTATTGGAATTTTGCAGAACAAATTTCTTCAGGAGCAAATAACAAATCTCAAGTAAAGCTTTGTATATGTTATTTAAGCTACCTGTGCTGATTCTAGGTCATTATAGAGAAGTGTTAAAGCTACATGAATATTGAATTGCTATTGATGGATTTTGTACAAATTTAATTTGCCTTATAGGTCCTTTGGGTTTATACAGATGTAATTAAACTGCAGTTTCAGTTTCTAGTTTCAGCTAGTACTATACTGGTTTAGAACACTAGACAGGTTTATATGGAATGTGATAGTTACTGAGAATTAGGGAATCTGGGAGTGCACTTGTGCATTTGAGCTTTTATATATATACATAGAGAGAGTAATTAGCTGTTGTCATGACATTGCTTACTAGTATTTTTGATGTTTTTATTATGCTTTGTAACTGCTTTGGTACCATTGTGTTACTTATACTGTTTTTAAAAATGGTTAAATTTAATTTTTTGGGATTTATGTATTTGTTATCAGGGTTTTTGACTATTTTGCTAATGAAGCAATTATGGCTATTTTCTAATGGTGTCAACTGCCTGCCAAATCTGACTATTTAAACACTGAAATCTTCCATGAAAGTTAAGTATTCGAAGAATGCTATCCTGTGGAGTCATAATTATTGAATAAACAGGATTGAATAGCTTTGATGTCTTATCTAAAAGAATTCTAGGTTGTGTTTAAATTTTGTGAGCAGCATTCTTACACTCTGACAGCTGTAAGCCTTTGGGATCTAATAATCTAGTTGTCTAATCGTTCTATCGTGGAATCTCAACAGTTCAATGATGCTTGAAAGAACTACTCTTTATCATTGAGGAAATTTTGAAATCATGTTCTTATTTCTCATAATTAGTGGACCTAATATTCTCTGAACATTTTGTCCGGCAGATTAGCTTCCAGGAGTTCAAGAATAAACTTTTGGAACCTGGCCTTGTTGATCGTATCGTGGTTTCAAATAAGTCTGTAGCTAAAGTCTATGTCCGGAATCCACCAAGAAATGCTGCTCAAAGTGAAAATCATTCTGATGATATTGATGTCCCGCAGATTAGATCTTCTATAAGCCGATCCAGATTTTATTTTAATATTGGAAGTGTTGAATCTTTTGAGGAGAAGCTTGAGGATGCTCAAGAAGCTATGGGTATTGATCCTCATGATTATGTGCCTGTAACATATGTTGATGAAACAGTCTGGCATGAAGAACTGCTAAGGTTTGCTCCTACTTTGTTGCTCCTTGCCTTTTCTATTTACTTGGGGCGAAAAGTCCAAGGGGGTCTTGGTGTAGGTGGACCAAAAGGTCGTGGTATTTTCAGCATTGGCAAAGCTCCTGTAACAAAGGTTGATAAAAATGCAAAAGACAAGGTTGGATGTCTCTGATGTGCCATTCAAATGCTACAGTTTGGTTTTGTGAACTGATGCTAATTTTTAAAAATATTTTTAATGATGAAATTATAAAATAAATGTCTTCTTGAATTTTTTTACAGGTTCTTTTTAAAGATGTAGCAGGTTGTGATGAAGCAAAACAGGAAATCATGGAATTTGTGCATTTTCTTAAGAAGCCAAAAAAATATGAAGAACTTGGAGCTAAGATCCCAAAAGGTGCTCTTTTGGTGGGTCCTCCAGGTACAGGGAAAACCCTGTTGGCAAAAGCTACAGCTGGTGAAGCAGATGTACCTTTTCTTTCTATTTCAGGTTCAGATTTCATGGAGATGTTTGTTGGTGTTGGCCCCTCAAGAGTTAGGAGCTTGTTTGCTGAAGCACGTCAGTGTGCACCAAGTATTATTTTCATTGATGAGATTGATGCAATTGGTCGGGCAAGAGGTCGTGGTGGATTCTTAGGAAATGATGAAAGAGAGAGCACTCTGAATCAACTGTTAGTTGAAATGGATGGATTTGGTACAACATCAGGTGTTGTTGTTCTAGCAGGGACCAACAGACCTGATATATTGGACAATGCTCTTCTTAGACCCGGGAGGTTTGATCGGCAAATCTCTCTAGATAAGCCTGACATAAATGGCAGGGAACAAATTTTCCAAATCTATTTGAAGAAGCTCAAGCTCGATAAAGATCCAACGTATTATTCACAACGTCTTGCTGCATTAACTCCAGGTTTTGCTGGAGCTGATATTGCTAATGTATGTAATGAGGCTGCTCTTATTGCTGTTAGAAATGACAAGACAGAGATCAGTATGTCTCACTTTGAGGCTGCTATTGACCGAATAATTGGTGGTTTGGAGAAGAAAAACAAGGTAAGTGATCAAAATTGCTCATTGTATCATTATAAAATTGCATTTTTACCTGTCAAAAAAGTAGATATTATTGTAGGCGTTTTACTCTGTTTCGTTTGCAAGATCAGACAAGCCTGTTTTTGAGATTCAAACTTATTTAAGAAAATAACAAAAACACGTTTGCACATAAATGATGTGTGCCAGTTTCTTTTCCATTATGCTATTTTCGATATAAGATCTTTTAAGTTGTGTAGTTTACATTGATATAGAAAAAGGTTTTTATTATTTAGTCACTGAAGGTAACTCATTTTGAGCTATTTGTTAATTTAAAACTGTTGGTCAAAGTCATGAATATTTGTTTAATGTTGTCATTGCAGCATATGTGCATTGAACATTGAACATGTGAGTTAGCTTTGAAAGGCCAGAGCATTAAGTACTTGATCTACTTGTCAAGTGTTGGAAGACCTTTGGTTTTGGAAGTGAACATTTAGTTCATTGAGAGAACCCAGTTGTTTTTTAATAGTGTTCAAAATTATGAGGTGGTCTGTGGAAGACACTTATTTTCCAATATAGTAGTTAATCCACAATGTTCATATTCACTGGAAGTGAGATTGAAAATGATGTTCACTTATATGCATTTGCTGAGTGATGATTGCTGAGCCCATAAAAGTGTTGTTTTATTTTTCTCATGCATTTTAGGCACTTGGCCATACTAGACTTTGATATGATATGTATTGTACAGCCAGTGAAGTGTTAGCTTAGTAATAAGAGTCTTGGCTTGGTAACACTAGGTCATAGGTTTTGGTTCCACTATGCAGCACTAATATAAATTTTAAAAAAAAATTACTTAAAAGGAAGGAATTCTGAAATTGGTTCAATAGATCCAAGGGATCTCAATGGACATAAATAAAAATTCTCAGTTTCAGTTTTTACTAAACTGTGTTAAAAAAGTTATCACCCAGGGGTTCAATGCTCATCCCACCAAAGCATGGCCTTGGGAGAGCAATTGATGAACAAAAGCGTAACCTCTTTTGAATGGCTGTGCCCAGGCTGGAACCTAGGTCTGACAACTTGAGAAACAAACACCTTACCATCACTTCAAGTGGTGGTCCCTTTTACTGAACTGCATTGGTTTGCTTTAATTAATAATAGCTGCTCTAGTGTGATTGCTTTTTCTGTTGCTGCACCTTCTCTTTCACTTACCATTAGCAAGTTGTTGCCACCCAGTGGTGACCCCAACAACAGTACAATTCTTTGTCAGCATTGTCCCATGGTTCTATGGTCTTTCCAAGCAACTGGCAACCTAGTCAGCCTGGTTTATGCTTAATTGGCTAAGCAAGGCAGATAGCTGATGACATTTTAAGAATTGATTAGCTCTTACTGGCTCTAATGCATATAAAGCAATATCATCTTTAATAAGACAGGCACAATTGATGATGAGGGTTGGCTACATAAGTTCTTTTACGCCATTTGCATCTATTAAGAGCCGAATAAGCATTACTACCCAAGTCTTGGATGTCTTTATTTAAGCAAGCAAACCAAGTATGTTTTTGGTCTACCTCTTTGTTAGTTCGTCTCAGGTTTAATAAAATGATCTCTTCTAACCAGAACATTCTTTGGTCTTCTTAGCACATGATCAAACCATCTAAGATAACTTTTCTTACTCCTCTTTTATGGGTGCTGCTCCCAAACTACTGCAAATTGAGAGTCATTGAGTCAATCTTTCCTAGTCACACCCAACATCCACCTCAGCATACACATCTCTGCCACATGCATGCATTGAGCCTAATGCTTTTTGATAGACTAACATTTTGCATGATAAAGGATCGTAGGTCTGAAAGCAGCATAGATAAAAAAACAGAATCATGATCTAGATAGTTTTAGATCATAATACAGATAAAACCATATTAAATCAAATTGGAATCATGATCTCGAGTGCATCATGATCCATAGAAAAATATATGTTTCAAAATCACAAGTTTGAAATTGGATCAATACGATTCCATAGTTCTGTACTCCACTGTGATGACCTATCTAGATCTATGTCCTCTTGTAGTCCTATTTGCATCTACGTCCTTCTGTAGTTAGTTTCTTGAATTGAGTGATACATGAACATCCATTGTTGCAATGATGCTTTCATTGGTGCATCAATGGTTTTGGCACCATTTTCAAATGCATTTGGTAGTTCGATCGTGAAGACTATCAGAATTGGGCATTGGTGATAGTCTCTGTATTCTTACTTGGCAGTTTAAGCATTCATAGGTCATGCAATATGAGTGTTTCTGTTGCTACCCACTAATGATGCTGTTAGTAATGTTGAAGCCTGTGGTTGGAAAAACTGCTAATTCAAGTATTCAGCATCACTACTGCTACCCTACCATAGTTGTAGATGCAGTCCATGTATACCTTGCCTGTGTTGTGCCCCTTAAGGGATGTGACATTCAAAATAAGGCTGCTGGCTGTTGAGGCGTATACTTGAAGGCATATACCTGTTCTTATTTTATGTCTGAATAAATAATGAACATGTTGACACTAAATAAAAATTCCTTCTTTTGGACCTCAGCGTATCACTAAAGGTGTTTCTTGGGTAGTTATTTGCTTTCTTGTTATATGTTTTTTTTAAATGTTTTTGTTAATAGAAGTACTTGTTTATTGAATTTTTTTTTAAAAATCTTTATTTTAAATTGTTTCTTACTTGTGTGATTCATGTTGCTATTCTAAGTGATATATGATACAAAATCTTTTGCTTGAAAAAGTCCTCCATGGTCTTATCTGCATTTTTAATCTATGGATAGCAGTTCTGTAGAACTTACCCTTCAACCTAGAACGAATTCTTCTATTATAAAGTATACAAACTAGCTTCTCCCCATTTTTTCCATCTTTTCCCGATTCTATGTATCACATCGTTATTAATCTTACCATCCATTTGAACAAGAGACCCCAACTATCTGAAATGCTTACATTAAGTAACTTCTATGAATGTATACAATAACAAAAAAATAAATAAATAAAAATTCAAAGTCCGTAGTTTGTTTTGAGTTGCTGCAAGTTTTACTATTATTTTGGTTGATTAGGCATTCACTAAGTAAAACAGTCATAAGCTGTTCGGTCAATGGCATTAAGCATTGTGCCTTCTGGATGTCATGTTGAAGACTTTCAGTTGAAATGGTTTATCAGTTGGAATATTTTGATAGAATTGAACACACAGCAGAATGCTCTAATTTTGACCTTGCTGCCATGTCAGGTTATTAGCAAAGAAGAGAGGAGAACTGTAGCATACCATGAATCAGGACATGCTGTAGCTGGATGGTTTTTGGAATACGCAGAACCTTTACTTAAAGTGACAATTGTTCCACGAGGTACTGCTGCTCTGGGGTTTGCACAATACTTGCCCAATGAAAACCTACTTATGACAAAAGAACAGCTACTTGATATGACATGCATGACGCTTGGAGGGCGGGCTGCTGAACAGGTACGGTTTTACTGTTTATGATTAATGTTTATTTGCATCATTGGATGATCAGTCTCAAGATCTTGTAGCCTGGCTTAGTTTGTTTCTTTGAAGGAAATACTAAATGCATCGACCTTCCCAGTATCCTACTTGGTGGGATGAGCATCGAGGCTCCGAATAATGATCCTTTTTTCTAACTTACTAAATTCGTTTTTCAGGTTATGCTAGGAAAAATATCAACCGGTGCCCAGAATGACCTGGAGAAGGTGACAAAGATGACTTATGCCCAAGTTGCTTCACTTGGGTTTAGTGATAAAGTTGGCCTTGTATCTTTTCCTCAAAGAGAAGATTCTTATGAGATGACAAAACCTTACAGTGATAAGACTGCGCAACTTATAGATGGTGAAGTACGGGAATGGGTAAATAAAGCATACTTGAGAACACTTGAGCTGATAGAAAAACACAAGGACGGAGTAGAAAAGATGGCAAATATGCTGCTTGAGAAGGAAGTCTTACATCAAGAAGATTTGATCAAGATTCTGGGTGACCGTCCATTTAAGTTGAAAGAGCCAACTAACTATGACCGTTTCAAAGAAGGTTTTAAAACCCCAGATTCTAATGGAAGCTCCCAAAATGATAAAGAAAATGATGCTTCTTCTACCATTATTGGAACCCTAAATGAAAGTTATGTATGACCACTTTGTTTATTGCAATTGGTGGTGAATTAAAGAAATGCTTCTTCACTCTGATATTTGTATATTCAAATGTATCTACGATGGGGCTCTGGATTTTGTGCTGGGACCCACGGAGAGGAAAACCAATTACTTTTTAAAGAATAACACTGTAATTATGAATTGTTTGTTGTAACAAAGCGCTATAAATTGTAAAAATGAGAAGCTTTTCGTCTCGGACATGGTGAAGACCTGTTGACAGGACCCGATTCACTCCCGTGGCTGCGTTAAATGGGTATATCCAAGATGATGTCAGGCGTCCTAAAAAAAGGCACTCCCAGATTATTTCAGGGGAAAAAAGAAAAAGGAAAAAAAGGTAACCCCAGAAGCCTGATGGAAAGTTGCTCATGATGAAAGATTACTTTGTAATGCCGGAAACTAATTCCTCATCACTGCTGATCAATGGCATTTAGAGGAAACGTGGCCGTGTTCTATTTTGCATTTACACTATTCTTGTTTTTTTTAAAAATGAAAAATCTTTCTTATCTCTCTTTTTGGTTCGGTTCCCATTTGAGATAAAATGAGTGGCATTTACAGGGTGTCTTAACCAGCAGCAAATGAAGTATAAATGTACAGTCTATTTCTACTTTAAAAGAAAATTACTTGGTTAATTAAGTTGTTGGTTCATTACGTTGTTGATTTTGTTCGGATGTTGTTAGTGGACATTATTTTATTAGGGCAAGGTTAGAATGATGATGATTTTGTGTATGCAAAGTTATGATGATGATATTATAAAGATAATAATGTTCTAAGGAGGGAATCTTTATTGATATAGGTAGTGAATCTTTATTGATATAGAGAAATAATCAATAAGGTCTACCTTATTCCCGAGTCTTTTAACTTGTAATGTATAAATGGTTCCTATATCAAGATATGTGTTGTGTTAATGTTGGTTTAGAGTAGAAGGTCAGCTATAAAAATTCTTATCAAATCACTCATCTAAATTGAATTCAAAGATAATAATGAACTATTATAAACATAATTGACAACCTTTAAGTTTTTAATGGAAAAATACTTGGATGACATAAAATACTTCAAAAATGTGGTAGAAATTTTGTTTGAATAGAGACTTGGAAAATGCTTTGTGAAAGACTTCAAAATGGTTTGAATAGCGAGTGGTTGATTAGTAAAGCTATTATGATTTTTTTAAAAATCCATAATTTAGATTAATTAATTTATCAATAACTTGTTTACAAAATTGCTCTTCTTGTTGTGTTAAGCTCAACATTTTGAAATATCTATATGTAATGTTCATAGTGAGTGTGTACACACTTTTATGATGATGTTGCATATATACATGTATTGAATTATTTATGTTAACTACTAGTTAGTTAAGTTTGACAAATGGTTATGTCTCTTTCAATCATCACATAGTGACTCTTTTATCTATAAATAATCTTAAGCATTCTTGTGTAAGTACAACAAACCATATGTTATGAATGTTGTTTTTGCTCATCTAGAACAATGTCTTGCTTTGCTAAACCTATACTCTATGTACTAAGCTTGACACCATGATGTTTATGTTTACTATAGTGTTGTCACATTAAAGTCAAATAAATAAGGTGTTAGCCTAATGGTAACCCTCGGTCACAAGTTAAATTCTACTCAATAGGCACATGATTTTTGTCATTTTACATTTTATGGTTTTGGTGCTTGAAATAAACAAGGTGGAAAATAAAGTAATTTAAGACCTACTTTAATGTAATGGGTTAACTACTGTTCAACTAGTCCTAACATAAGTATCTAGTCCCACTTGTTGTACACATCCTGAACACGTATAACGTTGCTAGGTTGCCAAACATTAAGTGTTGCTAGGATTACCAGGCATCAAACACATGCTCGAAGTGATCGTACTTATGTCTTTACTTAACCACTATTTAGCTTATCTCGCTTAATTACTTAATTAGTTTAATTATTAGAAAACATTGAATAAATAGTTAAAAACATTAAATGCATGAATGAAACACTTAAAACTATCCATAATGCTACAAGGTTTATCAAGAAGTTCATCTTTATTACCACACACACTATTGTGCTCAGGTATAATAGTGCTTGAATAAAGATTCGTACACTCAATAACTCCTGTTGTGGGCACTTGAAAATATTCTAACTTTCACTACACTATGATAGACTAATTGTCTAAACACGGCAGGTTGGCACATATTTATAGGCATGAATAGACTATACGTCGATGGGGCCACATCAATGCATGAAACGATGCATTGACAAGGCCTAGTTGATGGGGCCTTGTCAATGTTGCCAATCTGCGACTCATCATACCCTCACAATTGAATGAAAACCCATCCTCGAGTTCTTTACAAAATTGGGAAGGTATGGGATTGTTGACTAGCACATGACTTAACAAAACTACATGAAAAAACTGAGTGCCTAGTGTATGAATTAACAAAATTACAAATTGTGGTGTTCACGACACAAAATTGAACACCAAACAAAAATCACACAACACATCCTCTGATGGTGTGAGATGATTGAAAAGATTACATAGTCCCAGGTGGTGCAAGCTCTTGAGGCTCCAACAGACCTTCTCCAACTTCAGGAACATGTGGCGATCGAGGTAGTTGTGGCCATCTAGTTGCTACTGCAACTTCTAGTGAGAGGCGAAAAGCATCCAACAATGCTTTCATTTTTCTCCTACTTACTCCTTAGATCATGCATAGTCCATGTAGCTTTGCCAATGTGAATTGGAATAGGCACATCCCAAGGACAAGGAATTGTAAGGAACAACTCCTTAGCATTAATAAATTAGGTAGCGAAGTGTTTATGTTCGATGTCGAATGCCTTGATTGTGTTCTACAGCTCCTAGTAGTCATTCATTCTCCTAGTTAGGTTCTTGGCAATTGATTGTTGATCGGTGAATTGTGCCCTGAGAACTTCGAGTTCAACATTTGCCATCTCAAGCTTTTGCTTAGTATCCTTGTGGTTCTTGAACTTGGCCTTGTACAACAAATACAAGCTAGCCACTTGATTTTCAAGTTTTGACTATGGTTTTTTAGTAGTCAGCATTGCTAGGTTTGCATATCAGAGATTGGCTAGTTCCATGTACTTTATCACTTCTTCAATTTGCAACTCCTTTAGGTAGATCTCTGCTTTGTTGTAGGCATCTATCCTATTAATGATGGGCTACCACACCTCTCTTATTTGTTAGAGTTGCTGGAGGGCCTCATTTACTTTTGCCTTAGTCATTTGGATATGTTTCTCACTTCTTTCTGCAAGCTAACCTAGTCTCGGTAGTGATTCTTAACTCTCTCAAATTTGAAAGCCTCATTTTTCTAGGTGGTGATCTTAATGGTAGATTTCTAGTGTAAGGCACAAACTTCCTCCATAGACATATTATGATTCTTTGCAGCCAATTTCCTCAATTTTGTGTTCACCCTGGCAAGCTGCTCTTGTTGTTAATGAATAAATTCCTACATCTATTGTTTTGTGCATCAACATTTCACAAGCAATGGTTCTTTGTAGTTAGTGTTTCATTTTCTTGATGCAGCTAAACCAAGTCCTTTTGAACTAAGTAGGTTTTTGCTTCTGCTATGGACTGGTTGAAGATGGCTGTTACCATTCCCTTCTTAGCTTGTTTTAATCATTTTTAAAGCTACTAAAAAGCTTTATCTCTAGTTATTACAAGGTTGAGTGTGGGATCAACAAAACGAGCACATAGTTCAGCAACCTCTGTAGCCAAGTGTTCGTTTTGTACTTGAGCCATTTCTTGCCCTGCCAGAATGATGCATTTGCCCTTTGCTTTGAGCAGCTCTGACTAGGTTGCAATAATGTTTTCTGGAAAATCAAAAATATCCAGAATTAGTTGCCTAGTCCCCACTAGTTAGCCCAGCAATTCTTCATGCTAGGCTACACTCAATCTTCTACTGACAGTTCCTATGGATGTTTGCACATCTCAAAGTGCAGATATGTTTAGTATAGATGCTGCAGGTGTGTTAAGTGATTCTACAATTCAGTTAGCAACCACTTCAACAGTTGTCTCCTTCCCTTGGTGCTACATCACTAGTACAATTGCCCCCTCCCCCTCCAAGTGCACCAAGAAGAAGGCAACATTCCTAGAGTTTTTTGGAAATAAATGGTGTTAAGATAGAGATACCGTCACCTCTCGGGTGTTGGGATTCGATCTCATGGGTAGCTATGTTTGTTGAGCTAAAAATATTGGGCCATCCATCTGACTAATGGCTCAAGCCACCTCATTAAGGTGACTCATCATAGGTCGATATACAAATGGATCTCCACCACTCATTCTTGTTCGCTGCTCCTACTTAAGCAAAAGCTATTCTTGGATTTTGTGTAAGTGCTCGATGGCTATGCAGGCCTCCAACATTGTTTTTTGAGTGGGTGGTGAAGTTGGCGACTACTACTCTTCTTCCTTGGACATGGTAGGCATCTTGTCCTTCATCATTTCAGACCAAGAATCCATAGGAGTATGCTTGATCATGTCATTGGCGTAGTAGATTATAACTGCCCCTTTTACAAAGTTTTCAAATAAGGCATGGAAAGGGTAGGGTTTTTCTTCCATGTTCATTTTCTTTGAAACACTTTTCGATCTTTAGACAGATTAATTATGGAAGGTTCGCTGGAAATTTCCCGCTTAGAGCGACACATACTTGGGCAGAGAAGTGTTGGCGACCGTTTGGGACACGACCGCCAACGAGTGTCCTCGAACAGGATTTAGGTGCCTGCTGGTCTCTGGCAACACCAAGGCCCAGATACCTCCAAATAAACTCAGTAGTTAATGTGAGTATGTGTGTGTGCTGTTGCGGCGTGCGGTTGT
>MNCI01038036.1:1638163-1649590 GCA_015680685.1 Gnetum montanum | reverse complement strand
AAGTGGCCTTGGTGGTTATAAGTACCATGGGAAATTAAAATTTAGTTGTAACCACCAAGGGGAAGTTATCACCACCATGATATTAAAAATTGCAAAGGACACTTGTTCTATACATATAACATTGAATAACTACCCTATAACTTCTCTTTCCTTTTGAAATAATAAAATATTTTCTTTAAATCATAGTAATAGAGATAGTAATCATAATAAATATATATCTATCGGTCCCTAACTTGAAGAAATTAATCCATATTCCAGGGACCACGTGTGATCTTTGTACTTGGTTCGTTAAAAATACTAAACACTTCCTGATCTGCAGCATCTCTGGCCATGTACCAAATGGCATTACATCTTTATTCTTCTTAGGTCTTGAGCCTTTGTGTGCCTGAAAATTAGTTGGCAGTGCAAGTAGCCACGGAACTGCTCCTCCACGAACCAAAAACAGCAGCCGATTCCAAATAGGGAGGCCGAAGTTGGGAGTCAAAGCTCTGCAATTTTTCTTTCCTTTTCATTTTGGATGTTTATCTACGTGACGTTTTATGATTCGCGTCAATTGGAGCCACAAAAATGCTGCAAGCGTTGAACAACAACAATGCTACGAGGTCGTTTCAGGTCTTCAACCAGGGACAAGGCTTTTAGCTTATGATAGCTCTTGATCCAATTCAACTTTGACAGCAACATCTCCATGATCGCACACATTTTTCTCCCGATGCTAAGCGGAATCTTTGGGGCGAACTGATAATTTTCTTCTCTGCGAATGTTAGGTGTAAGTGTAGATGCAATTTCAGTTGCCCTTCTCGCCTGTACACAGCGCACGAAAGTTCTTTGTCGTCTCTGTTTTCTCCATGTGCCATTTGCTTGCCTTCGGATCTGACTTCTGGGGCGCGTGGTTTAATTTAATCATACGAACCATTGATTCAAACCAAATAGGAATAGCCACTATATCCTACCCCCTTGTGTTGAATTTTCCACATCATTCGTTCTTGTAACCCGGGTAACTCACATAGTTTGTTCCTGTAAGCTCTCACCGATCTCAGCACTCCTCTGTGTATGAACAAGGTTGTGGTTGTCCCAAAGCTGGTGGAAACTTAAATTAGGAGGTAGGTGTTCTGCAAGGTCTTCTGAAAACCGTAACTGGTAACACCCATCGATTATAAGGGAAACCAAAGAGTTGAAAGAGGCAAAGCTGCCGACTGGTAGTAGCAAATGTGTTAGGCCAAAACACCCTCGGATTTCAAGCGCTTCAAGTTTCCTAAGGTCTGAAAACCCAACAATGCTCTTGAGGTTGGCACAATCGCGTACGACAATATTTTCTAGATTAAACAATCCTTGTATGTGGATTACTTCCACCATCCAGCAATGTTCCACATGCAACCCTCCAAGACAAGAAAGATTCCCAAGTGAAGAGGGGAATCGTTTCAAAGCAAGGCAACCAACAACTTGTAAGTGTTTTATTAAAGGCATCGGAGAATAGTGTGCCGGTCTTCCTGTCTTACAGTAGAAAGATTTAAATTTTGGATTTTAGCACCAATGTATGTGTCTGGATAAGTTAAGGTTTTGGTAGTGTTCATGATTCTAGGCTCATTTTTGTCCGGATGCCAACAAGGGATGAAATCCCATGAAATGGTATGATTTTTGCATATGGGCAACATGGTCCTTGGAAGGAGGCTTTACAACTTTTGTGTATTGGTTGGTTCAAGGATACAAGTTGAACAAGGCTTCTAAGATTTTGGGACATTCAACCATGCCTTTGTGGATGTGAACCAATTAGCAAAAGCCCTTTTATAATCAACATGGTAGACTTCAAGGTGAAGAAACAGAATCTCAAAAATCTCTTTTAAATCATTCAAAAAATCACCATAACCCTATAAAGCCTGTTCCATTGAATGGCCAAAATGTGCCAACAAGAAGGTAGTCACTTTGCTAGGCCTCACCGTTGGATTGAGGTGATAGGCTACTATCTTGAAGTACATGCATTTTGTCGATGTGAGCTCACCAAACTCCTTACGATCAACCTCGTAACACCACTGGGTCCACTTCTTTTTGGCCTTAGGATTAGCCTACATAGATAGCTCTACCAATTGTGTTCTAGAATTAGGCAACCTAAGAGCCTGCATGATGGCTTCAACTGTGTAGGACACTTGAATATCCTTGATCTTCACTATGAAGCCTACCCTTCTATTGTTTCAAAAGAGATACGTCTCTCCCATGTACCACTGCCCACTAGAAGTGACGATTGGCCACATGGGAGAGTTTTGCAATTGTATCTTCACCTCTACTGGAGCATGCTCTAAGAATGCCCTGAAGTTTAGTTCTTAAAGAATTGAGTGTTGAACATCACAAGGCTTAATTGTGTTGAGGTAGGCTTAAGTTAATATGACTTCAAGTCTCAGTATGGGCCTTGGTGCCTCTTTTCACTGCGATTGTACTGTTGCAGCTTCTTTTGGAATCTATCTAATAGATTCCACTTTGTGCTCCTCCCAAAGAGGTCCCGTTGCATGGGTTTCTTCTACCTGTTCTTGGGCTTGTTCTTATTGGTCCCTTCTAGTTCTAGGTCATTTCTCCCTTGGTTGAGAGGGTCCTGATTCTTGTGGTTGTTTTGGTCTTAGTGCCATCTATAATCACAACATGACCATGGGTTAGCAATTATCGTGTAATGTGAAATAATTGGGATACCTTGTCTCATGGGAAAGGTTACACTTGGCTAAGTTATGATTATGGCTAATTTGATCAATTTTAATTATTAAATTATTTTTTTTTAATGTTGATAAATGATCATAGTCATATAGAAGGTTGTTGAAAGGGTTAAACTCTCAAAAATCAATGGTTTTCATTATCATTGTAGTCATTAACCCTTTGGGGGAATTTTTTTTGTTAAAAACCTTAGGGTTTACAGGCCCCATGACAAAGAGCTTATCTCTAATAGCTACAAGATCGAAGAACAGGGTGATTTGGACCAATGGTTGGAAAGTTACGGGCTCTGGAAGGTTTTGGGCTTTAAAAAATGGCAAAAAATTTCCTCTTGTTGTGAAGAAAATGCTAAAAAATTTCAAAGTGTTTAGTGGTATTTATAGAGTTTTTGTGATGCATCGATGGGATCAGCTATGTTAACTAAGCCTAGTCAACATGGCTATTGACCATTGTTAACTTTGGTCAAACTTAAAAAATACAAGGAGTTTTTGAGTGAAATTGGAGTCAAATGGAAGCCCAAAAAGCCATGAACATGATGAAAATAGTAGAAGAGGGTGTTGGAGCTCAAAAAATTCAAAAAATTTAGAAAATGGTTGGAGAATGAAGTTTTATGAAGGTTTTAAGGAGCACAGAGCTGGATGTACAATGGGGCATGTGAAAGATATGATTGTAGCAATGTCTAAGGTAAGGGGCTTAACTATCCCAACCAAGAGATATGCAAGTGGTTCCTTCCCATAGTAGGAACATGCCCTTTTTGCCCTTGCATAACCTCAACTAAGGAGCCTGTGGGCCTCACAATTGATTAATGGTCACGAAAAGTTAATGACCAACTAGAAAAAATCTATCCTAGAATTCCAACACATCAAACCAAGACGTTAAGCATAACATAGAAACTGGTAGTGGGATGAGTTATGGGAAACATAGATGAATGACTGAGAAGGTGGAATGGAACCTCAAATTGAGGTCATAAGAAGTCCCTTATGAAGTTTATGTTTAAAATGACCTAATAAGGTCCATCCTTAGTCCTAACCAAAACAAACCTCTTTTAGTGACTTCGCATCACCACTCTAAGATCTATCCACCCACTTAAGTCATGAGAGAACTCCCATAGAATAACCACCATTCCAAAAGGAGAAGAGAAGAAAGTAGAAAGTGAGAGAGGGCCTTAGTTAGAAGGGACCTTCAAGTATGGGTAACATGTCTTTCTAGTCCCATAACTAGTGCTTGTAGCTCATTCATTTTTCTAAGGGGTGTGCTTTGAATTCCCATCATGTTTTTTTATATATTTTTTTTGTTTGTTGTTGTTTTTTATTTTTAGATGGAACCACACCTTGCAGAGACTTTATTTGAATTCCTATTATTAGATTACATGGAACGGTAAGAAGTCTATGAAAACACTCAAGCATCCAAGTAAGTAGAAGAGTACAAAGAGTATTTGTAGCGACTGAAAATGTTAGTGGCTAGAATGGAAACACCAAGAGATTTGCATGCACACAACCTTGACCTTGCGTTTGCATGAGGGCCTGTTGGAGATAGAGATGGGGTTCCTAGAAGTCATAACATTGTTAAATGCTTGCATGATGTTTGCATCATCAATGATGTCAACAAGGGTGAGTGTAGCCAAGGGTTTCCCCCAAAAACAGAGGTGTCAACATGCAATTATGTGCAAAAATAGCAAAAAAATGCAAGTGAAATGCTAGAATGCGAATAAAAATGCTAAAAAATAAGTAGGGGGAGAGCAAGAGAGAAAGCAGCACCACCCCAAACAAGGAGATTGTAGTTAACTACAAGAAGGGTGAGGAGGTATGTGGTGTACAAATAGGCACAATAAGTAGTGTAGTCACAATCTCAGTGTGTCTCGTAAAGTCTGTGCCTACTGGGTTGGCCATTGTAGTGTCCTATGGTCTGTGATGGTGTGCAAAGGTGCCTACTAGTGTACTAATTCTCACCTTGAATTGCTCTTGCCAAGAAATGCCAAAGGTGCCAACCAAAAATGCCAAGTGCATTTGATTTTTTTGCCAACCGAATGCAAACATTTCCAACCAAAATGCTCAGATGCTAACCTCTAAAACGTAGAACAGTGGGGTATTTATAGGATTAGGGTTGCTGTGAATTGTGGATCGGGTGCCATGTGGCAATGGGGTAGTTGGGACTATGCTACATCCAACTACACTCTCTATTGAAGCAAATAGTTTTTTTCTCTAGTGTGCTCCAATAGACCTCATGAGATTGCCAGACTATGACTACGCTACCCAACTACAGGTGTGAGTGTCAAGGAGACTGTAATGTACTTGAAAAAAAATGCAAAAAATACAAGTTTGAAGACTATGCTCTGGGACTACACTATCTACTACGCGAAGGGGTGTCAAGCATAAGTACAATTTGGAGACAAATGGCTTGTTGGAGGTGTGTTAGAGTTGATGTGGATGCTCGTGCTACGTTTTGGAGGCTATTCTACATGACTACGCTCAACTACACTCTAAAGCATAGTCTCAAAAATTAGGAAATTTTGCAAAATAAAACAAAATGCACTTCCATGCTAACTATGTTGACTATGCTCTAGAGCGTAGTCCTGACAGTAGGGAGTGTAGTCTTGGTAGTTAGAAAAATTTTGCAAAATTGGTGTCTTCATGGAGACTACATTGACTATGCTCTAGAGTGTAATAGGAGCATAGTCCTAGCACTTAAAATTTTTGCCAAACTATTTCTTCCATGCCAACCATGCTCTACAGCCATTAGCTTGACACTTAGGAAAATCTTGCAAATCTAAACTTTTCTGTGTTGACTACGCTAATTATGCTCTAGAATGTAGTCCCAATAATAGAGAGCATACTCTTCACACCTAGAAAAATATACCTTGCATTGACACTTAGAAGAATTTGCAGTCGAGATGTGGTGGCCCAAATTTGGTGGTATTTCAGTATTGAGTCCCCTTGAAGTCACATCCTGTGCAAACCCTTGAATCCTTCTAAATTCTAGAAACTACCAAGGTCATCAAATTTATTAAAGGTTTATTTAATAGAAGGAACCTCAAACTTCCAAAACAAGGAAAATCATAGAGTTTATGGATGGGTGGATGACATGGACTTGTTGCTTATTCCATGAAAAATAAACCATGTCTTAGTCATTAGACATTAGAATTCAAAAATAGAAACCATACATTAACAATCACAATATTAATTATAAACCATCATTAGTGATGAGTGGCGAGGTACCCCTACACTCAACCATACGAATACGAGCGTACACGCGCAATCCGGTCGAACTTCGCAGACTAAATGCCTTAACGCCACAAGAAACACTTGGGGTTAATCGTTCGTTGTCTTCCCAGGCTTGCTTGTAAGTGTCACGGTGTATGGTTAAGCAAGTCTGAGGTATGTGATTTTTTTGGTATTTTCGGCTTATCTTCTATGCTACCAGGGGAAAGGGTTGAGAAACTAACTAACTCTAACTAATGATCTAAGTCTAAATTAGCTAGCGTCAACATCCGTTCACACTTACCGGACACACCCTGAACTATGCAACTGCAGCTTACCAAATGCTAATCGTTACTGGGATCACCACACGTAGCGCAAGTGCTCGAAGTGGTCGTACTAAGGCACCTATTTAGCCTATGTGTGATAAGCAGCCGATTCCTTAGCCAGCCGAACACACCTGTGGGTGCTCGTAACTAAGTCGTACTTATCACACGTTTTAGCCTAGCAATGAGCAGTTGATTCCTCAACTAGGCGTACACATTGGACTACTACTGGGATTACCAAGCGCAGAATCCTGGAATACGCTACTGGGTTACCAGCAGCCGATGCTCGTAATTGAGTCGTACTCATGCGTTGCGTCAAGCAGCCGATTCCTTGACTAGCCGTACACGTCCGTAGACGCTCGTAATCAAGTCGTACTTGAACGCACTAGGAAAGCAGTAAATAAAAGCAACAAATGAAACCACATGCTACAAGGTTTATCCAATCAAGTTCGTCTTTATTGCCGTACACAACTTGGGTTCAGGTTACAAGCTGCTCGAATAAAGAGCCGTTCACTCTAGGACTCCTACTGCGGGCACATGGGGAAAAATTCTAACTCTGGAGTGATCAATCTGCCAGAGCTTCGCTACACTAGTCAGGATTGGGAAATGAAGGGAGTGCCGCCTCTTATTTATAGATATGGCGGCGGGACGAGATATCGCAGGAGAAGACGCGATATCGCGTACGCAATATCGCATGGGATGCGATATCGCGGCCCAGTGCAAGTCACGTCTCATCATACCCTCATGACTGAATGAAAACTCGTCCTCGCGGTCCTTACAATGATATCAGGTAGGTATGGGATTATTAGGGGAAATGGAACTAATGGGATGACATGTGAACGGTCTTTATTACAAGACTTAACAAAACTGGTGTTCATGACAACATGGGTGAACACCTTATTACAATGACATCAGGCCACAGTTGGTAGCTGAGAGAAAAGAGGAGAGAAAATAGAAGAGAAGAAGAGAGAAGAGTCTTGTTGCTGCCAACGCCTAGATTGCGCCTTCCGTTGTCCATCTGTAAGTGCACTATCAATTCCACTCCTTGCATGCTGCTTTAGCGCTGCTCCATTCCAAGTGTCTGCTCCAGATCCATTCTGTTGTTGTATGATTGCCATCTGCACACACAACACCATCATATATTAGCAAGGGTAATTAAATCATTAAGTAAAGCATAACTTGCATCAGTTTAGGTTCCTTGGCTAAGTTGTGGTATGGCTAATATGGATCTAGGAAAATGTAGATGATGACCACCGAAGGTATAGGTGTTAGGAAGAAAAATGAAAAAATCCGGGGCTTAGGATAAAAATCGAAAAATCAGGCCTCATACCCTCATGACTAATCGCGAACCTCCAGTAGCGTTAGAATGGATAGAGAAAAGGAATAGGAATGATAGGTAAAAAGGGACAACTATGACATCGATAAAAAGGATGTCATGATGGAAATGAACAAAAATGTTAATCAATTGCAAAATGTTAAGGAAAAGAAGTTAACTAATGTTCCAAATGGGAATGTCAGTGGGTCCTCCCCAAAGCAGGCTCATGCCCTTAATGCCCTGACAATCCCACATTCAAAGAGTCCATGGGCTCTGGGAATGTCCTTTGGAATAAGAGTTAAATTCTTAACCGTAAGAATTTACCAAAAAGAAAACAAAGCATCAACCAAAGTATTTACAATGATACAATCGGCAATGAGGTGAACAATGGAGAGAAGGATGGGAAGAAAGAGGAATGACATGGAATCCCAAGAACAAGGTGGTGTACAACCCCTTGTGTGTTTGGTGATTAATGTGACTTGGCGAATCTCATTCCAACTCTAGCCTCAAACCAACCACTTCCATTTACTTCGCATCAATGCAGTTGGTTAAATCATCCACTTGGGTAACAAGGCTGCAACTTCGAGAAGCCACCACCATTCCGACGAAACAACAGAGAGAATGGGGAGCGAGAAGGGCCTTAGTTAGATGGAACACTTTGGTTCCATAACCAGTGCTTGTAGCCCAAATTTATTTCGTCTAAGGGGTGTCCTTTGAATCCTCACTTTTTAGCTTTTTAGCTTGTCTTCTTTTCTCTTCTTTTTTTTTTGTTTTTTCATTTTTTTTCTTTTTTTTTGTTTTGTGTTTTTATGCGTGGGGACCACACCATGCAAAGACTTCTTTATTTTTATTGTCTCAGCTTCCGATTATTGGGTTACATCGGAACGGTAAGAAAACCCAAGAAGAAAACATCCGAGCACCCAAGTGAATGACCAACACAAGAGCACCAAGTTCCCTTGAAGTCACACCCTTACAAATCCTTGAGTCCTTCCTTAGTTTGAGAAATGCCGAGTCATTGGTTCTTGAAGTCTCTTATTGGAAGGGAACTGTACATTTCCAAGCCAAGGGAAACCATAGACTTGATGGATGGATGGATGGATGAAGTGGTCTCATTGCCTGCCATATCAAAAGAACATACCTTAGTATCAACAATGTAACTTAAAGGTAAAAACCAAACATTAGCAATCAATGAAAAACAGTTCATCCCATCGGCCCGAACACTTATTGGGTGACGAATTTACATGATGGATGACACACACACACACACACACACACACACACAAAATGGAAAAAAAAATATAACGATGTTGTAAAATAAAAACAAGAAAAGTAAAAGAAAGTTGTAAAACAAAAATTAGAAAAGTTAAAGAAATTGTAAAACAAAAAAGTGAAAAACAAAAACGTTGTAAAACAAAAATGTGTAAAACAAAAACTGAAAAAGAACTGAGGGCCCCATATGATTAGCATAGGTGGCCATCTCCCCCATGACTGAGTTGTGAGGGAGAGATCCGAAGTAGTGAGCGCCTATTTGAATTTCTAAGCAGTGCCCAACTTCTCCCAATTGATGATCTTAAATTCAGGGTTGGAAGTTGGCGACGCTCACGTTCCAATGTATCTATGCCACGGTTGTTGGCATGAGTTTCCTCAGTTCGTTCCATGCATATTTGTTTGCTCTTATGAGAAGCTGTCAACCACGGGGTGTCTACTACTTCTTGTGTGGTTGCTACATACAGGCATCCTGGTTGCAGAGTTTCCTGGGCACACCTGTTACATGGAGACAATTCCTCCATGTCATCACCCGATGAATCACTGTATGTGATGCATGGAACTATCCTCTTCTCGATCTTTCCACATATGTTTATCTTGGAGATTTCCAAGGAAAGATCACGGATCCTAAGGCATGCATCTACTGTGCTTAGCCATGCCCTTCCCATTATAATTGGGAAGTCCCCTTCGTTGTTGTTAACATCGATCACTAGGAAATCCGCTGGGTAGGACCAACCACACACAGTGGTGATAACGTCCTCCACCAAACCCAAGGGAATAGTGATGGACTGGTCTGCCAGCTCTAGTTGGATGTTGCTCTTCTTAAGTTGGGGCAGGTTCCAGGCGTGATACATCTTTCGCGAAATTAAGTTGACTCCGGAACCTGAGTCAAGAAGAGCTCGATGTGGTGCATTTCCAGCAATCTACAAATAAATAAAGGGACTCCTAGGGTCAGTTAGCTTTCTGGGAAGGTGGCCTACCTTGATTCAGTCAGTTATGGTATGTGTTAGCATAACCGTATGCGTTACACTCCCTTGGACTGAAGGGTGCTCCGAAGCGTTAGTAGTTAGAGGCCTATACATATACCCATCCACTTGTTGTTGCGAGAGCCGATCCAGGCTCCTAGTTTTGAAAAAGGGTCTCTTTTTTGTACAGTTATCGCCAGAACTAGTGTCTGGTTGGATATTTACACTCTGAATATTTACAGATCTCACGGCGTGACGGTGCTGCGGTTGGGTAGGCAATTCCCCTTGCATTGTTGGAGCAGGAGGTGTTGTGGGAACTACATGAGGAAAAGGTGCGGATGGAGTTAGAGGGTGGACAGAATGTGGGATGTCTCCCGGAGGAGAAGGAGTCCTTCTGAAGTACTCCTGAGCGTGGTAGTGACATTGTGGAGTGTGACTCATAGCGTCACCTGGAGAAACTGGCTGCTGCACATAATAACCATAAGGATCAGGCTGTCGGTAAGGGTATCGATGTGTCGGCGATGGAATCCCCCATGACTATGGGTATTGCCACTGCTGATGTTGTCCAATGCGCTGTGGAGGCGTTCCACTTGGATAATACGTTAAGGGTTGGTGGAACTGCCTTGGGTTACCTTGTGGATAAGGTAACCTTCTGGGTGTTTGCCGTTGATTGAGTCTTGGATTTAATGCATACACCCCAGACTCCTGCAGATGTGAGATAATTGGACAACATCCCTTAGGATGGTCATAGTAGCAGACCTCACATCCACCATCATTGTCTGAATCAGAATTTTCAGCCTCATCGGAGTTAGAGATTTTTCCCTTACCCTTGTTATGTGCAGGGTTAAAGTTTCTCCACATGTTTTTGCCTTTATCACTACTTTGCTCATCCTTAGACTCCTCTACAATTTTCAAAACTGTTTCTATTCGTGAGTCTAAGGAATCTCACATTTGGTCTACCTTAGCCGATACCTCCGTTGTTAACTTTTGGATCGGCACAGTTTTCGAGTTCACCAACTCTTTGAGTGGTGACTCATCCTCCTCGTCACAGAATTTCACTCTCTTCTTGCAAAGGGAGGGATCGTGGTTGTATTCCTCCGCACTTTCTCTTTTCCGTAGCTCACCCTCTTCTTGTGCTACTTGTTCCAACAATACTTCAACTTTATGGGCTCTTAATTGGGAGAGTCTCCCTTGGGCGTAAGTCCCAAGAGTTCTTCTCGTTTCATTTCGTAGCCCATCCACGAGGTGGCGAAGTTGATCCCGCTTAGCGTACCCATGGCCCGGGCAACGGTGTAGCAATGTGTAGTAGCGGGCCATGACAACATCCAAGGATTCATGTGTACCTTGCTTCCAGCCTTGGATCTGCTTACGCAAATTGGACACTCTGGAGTACGTTTGATATTTGTTATTGAATAATTCAAGCATCGTACTCCACCTCCTGATGGTTTCCGGTTCTAAGGACCGGTACCAGCTTTCTGCTTCTCTAATGAGTGTCCTTGGGAACAACTTGAGTTTCTGCCACTCATTGTCAATGTTCTGCAAGGCGCAGGCATCGTGGAATGCCTGTAGATGATGTTGAGGATCAGCGTTGTATCCCCCTTCAAAACGTGGGATATTATTTATATCCAAACGCTTAATCCTACTGTCTTTCAAATGCCTTGTGAGAATCC
>MNCI01038036.1:1621786-1637141 GCA_015680685.1 Gnetum montanum | reverse complement strand
TCTAGCCTAGCAATGAGCAGCCGATTCCTCAACTAGCCGTACACATCGGACAACTACTGGGATTATCAAGCGCAAAATCCTGGAATACGCTACTGGGTTACCAAGCAGCCGATGCTCGTAATTGAGTCGTACTCATGCGTTGCGTCAAGCAGCCAATTCCTTGACTAGCCGTACACATTGGACTACCACTGGGATTACCAAGCGCAGAATCCTGGAATATGCTACTGGGTTACCAAGCAGCCAATGCTCGTAATTGAGTCGTACTCATGCGTTGCGTCAAGCAGCCAATTCCTTGACTAGCCGTACACATTGGACTACCACTGGGATTACCAAGCGCAGAATCCTGGAATATGCTACTGGGTTACCAAGCAGCCAATGCTCGTAATCAAGTCGTACTTGAACGCACTAGGAAAGCAGTAAATGAAAGTAATAAATGAAACCACATGCTGCAAGGTTTATCCAATCAAGTTTGTCTTTATTGCCATACACAAATTGGGTTCAGGTTACGAGCTGCTCGAATAAAGAGCCGTTCACTCTAGGACTCCTACTGCGGGTACATGGGGAAAAATTCTAACTCTGGAGCGATCAATCTGCTAGAGCTTCGCTACACTAGCCAGGATTGGGAAATGAAGGGAGTCCCGCCTCTTATTTATAGATATGACGGCGGGACGCGATATCGTGGCCCAGTGCAAGTCGCGTCTCATCAATTAGTAAACAAAAACATTGGCATTGTGTCTTGCAATGATAAAGCACTTTTATTAGCAAAAATAGTGGAAAATCACACAAAAATAAAATAAAGTAAAATATATAAAAAAGTATAAAATATTAAAGAAAAATAAAACACACTAATAATGTTGTAGAACAAAAAATCTAGAAAATGGACAAAAACCAACAATAATGTAAAATCAAAAAATGTGTAAAACAAAAAGATGAAAAACTGAGGAGTCATGTGTGTGGTTAGCATGGATGGCCATATCCTCCATGACTGAGTTGAAAGGAGAAGACGTGGAATATAAAGTGTGGTTGTTCATTTGATGAGGTAACAGTTGCACTGGCTTGACTTGGCTCTAGGAAAGGTTTCACTTGTTGGATGTTGACCAATTGCTTTCTATGTGGGCTCTCAGGTTTGTAGACTAACATGGCCCCAGAGGAAAAGGTTTCATCAATTATATAAGGTCCCTTCCACAACATTTGGAATTTTTTTTTCTAGGGTACATGTGTGGGGTTCCAGTAGAGAACCTTATCTCCTAGTTGAAATTTTACTTTCTGTATTCTAAGGTCATGATGCTGCTTGTTGAATGCCTTATGCACTTCATTCAAAGATAGGGCCACTAATCAATTTTCATCTAGCACATTCAAGTTGATCAATCTTTCTTTCTATGCTAGGCTTAGGTCAAGGTTTAGATCACAGGCTATTGAGAGTGTATGAAGCTTAGGTTGAATCGAGAGCATTGGAAGTTTCCCATACACTAACTCATAGGAAGAGTAGCCAATAGGGAGTTTCTCAGTCTATTTTTGATCTACCATTGTGAGATTTAATTCCTGCAAGATCACCAACCACTGTATGATATAGGGGATCACCATTGGCTTGTTTATTAGGAGGTAAATGACACTATGATTTGCGTGCACAAACACCTTATAGCTAAGCACATAGTGCTTGAACGTTTTGAGAGCATACATCACTACCATTTTTTCTTTGTTAGTTGTGGTGTAATTCAATTTGCACCCACAATGCTTCAGCTTGTGTAGTGGATGTAGTATGGATGTTTCTTATCGTCCAACTATGTTAGCATGGCTCCCAAGGCATAATTAAATGTGTTAGTCATTAAGTAAAATGATTTGAACTAGTCTAGTGCCCATAGAATTGGAGTTTCTATGAGTTTTTCCTTTAGCTATTGGAATGCATATTCACATTCCTTGGTCCAGATAAATGGAACATCTTCCTTTGTAAGCTCAACAATGACTTTGCAATCCTAGAGAAATTCTCTATGAACCATCAGTAGTAGCTAGTGTGTCCAAGGAATGATTGTACATCTTTAACTGTCTCTTGTTGGCGTGTGATTTCTTAGATGACCCTTATCTTTTTCAGGTCTACTTTAATCCCTTTTTGCAAAATTTGGTGCCCTAGTACTATGTCCTCCTAGACCATTAAATGGCTTTTCTTCTAATTGAGCCTAAGGTTTGTTTCAACACATCTTTTCAATACCTGCTCAAGGTAATCCAAGGCTTGCGAAAATGTAGCCCCATAGGTAGAGAAGTCATTCATAAAGACTTCTACCCCACTACCAATTTGATGTTGAAAAATACTAAGGACTAGGCGTTGAAATGTTGCAGGGGCATTACACAGACCGAACAACATCTTACAATATGAAAAAGTTTCCTAGGGACTTGTGAATGTTGTTTTAGCTTGATCTTTTGGTGCAATGTAGATTTGGTTATAGCCACTATAACCATCCAAGAAGCTATAAGAGTAATGTCCAGATATGGTATCCAATACTTGGTCCAAAAATGGCAATGAAAAATGATCTTTAAATGTTGCCATATTCAATAGTGTGAAGTTGATGCAGATCCGTCACTTGCCACCTTTCTTTGGAACAATTACAAGGGGGCTAACCCACTCACTATTTGTGATGGGATAGGTGAAACTCACCTTGAGGAGTTATTCTATTTCCTCTTTGATGATCTGCTTCAACTTGGGGTTCAATCACCTTTGTGGCTGCCTTCTTGGTTTCATGGCTACGTGAGTGTCAGTGCAATGCTGGCATATACTTGGATTGATTCCAATCAACTCAAGATATGACCAAGCAAAGACTATTGGCCATTTGTTAACCACTTTCAACAGCATTTCTTTTTTGTTCATAAGCAAGATTTGCATTGATTATGACTAGCTTGCCATTGTTTAAAACTACATACTCCATGTCGGCTGGTAGAGTTTTTAACTCTAAGGGCTCTTGCTTAAAATTATTAGGGATTTCAAACTCTCCTTAATAGGTATCATCATCTTCATCATCAGAGAGTTGGTGATGAACTTGCTCAAGTGCATCCATGCCTTCGACATTGGCACATGTCAGGCTCTCAAAGGGTTCCATGCATAATGTGCTGCCATTAGAGTCAGCTGTCAACCACTAGGTGCCCTCCTATTTTGTGGCTACTGCTACAAGTAGCTTTGGATATCAATTTCATGTGCACACTAATTGCATGCTTTAAGGAACGTACTTTTAATGGACCAAATTTTCTGCACACAATTGCACTCATTATTGCTATACATGATGCATGGAACACCCTTCTTCTCAAGGTGTCCAAATTTGTTTTCCTTGAAAATTTCCAAGGAGAGGTCTCTAATGCCCATTCATGCATCAATTGTGCTTAACCATGCATGTTCCATAATAATGGGAAAGTCACCTTTGCTGTTTTCTACCTTGATCACTAGAAGATCAATTAGATAGGACATCCACAAATTCTGGTCGCAATGTCCTTCACGAATCCCAAAGGAATAGTGATTGATTGATTTGTGAATTCGAAACAGATATTGCTCTTCTTGAGAGGTGGTAGGTTTGAGGCCTTGTACATGTTATAGAAGATGAGACTAACATCGAAACTAGAATCAAGAAGAGCCTTGCATGGCTCATGTTCAGTGATTTGTAGATAAATGAGAGGACTTCCTAGGTCATATAGTTTCATGGAAAGGTTTCCAACCTTGATCCAATTAGAAACAACATTAGTTAGCATCATAGTGCAGATCTGAGGTGGTGTTTGGTTTGAAGGGCTCTCAAATGTATTTGATGCAAAGGATGAGGATGTTGGAGATATAGGACAACTAGCCGAATTAGGTTGTGAGGGTTTGGGAGGATTGCTGGGTCAAAAAAATGGTCATTTCCTGGATCAATTGTGTGAACCACTCAATTGGAAGGCCAATTGTAAATGTACAACCCTCATAGCATTTCATTATTGCAACTACGGGGGAATTTTTCCTTGCATGGACAGAGTAGGAGGTAATTGGGTTGAGGGCATAGGGATGTGTGCAAATGGATGTAGAGGTTGGTATGGATATGAGTGCTCCCCTCGAGTAGATGATGAATGAGTTTGATGATACTTTGGAGGGTAATAGTGATGCTGGAATGAGACATGGCTAGCAGAACTTCATGGAGAAATGGGTTGCTGAACATAGTACCCATATGGATCTAGTTGCCTATAAGGGTACTATTGTCTTGGTGGTGGCATTCCCCATGACTATGGTTGCTGCCATTGCTGGTATTGCTCATATGGTTGTGGTGGAGCTCCACTTCGATAATAAGCATGTTGTTGTTAGTGGAACTACCTTGGATTGCCTTGAAGATAATCATCTGGGTACTTGCCTCCTTGCTAGTTAAGGATTTAGCACGTACATCCCATACTCTTGTAAGTGCGACACCATAGGACAACATCCCTTAGGATGGTCATATTGACAAATATCACATCCAACATCATCATTGGAGTTTATCTCCACAACTTCTTCTATAGCAACAACTTTGTCCTTACCTCTCTAGTAGGCACATTTAGCTTCTTTTCACCTCTGACGCTTACAATCACTATTCTACTCTTTGGATTCTTTAGTAATCTTCATAGTAGTTTGGAATTTTTAATCCAAAGAGTCCCATAATTTATCAACCTTTGTTGAAATGTCAAAAATAGATTTTTGGATGGGCAAGGCTTTCCTATTTACCACTTCATTGAGTGATGACTCCTTGTCACAAAATTGAACCTCCCTTTTCTTGATAGAAGGATTCCTATTATATTCTTCTACATTTTTCCTTTTTCACAACTCACCTTATTTTTTTGCTACCTACTCTATTAGCCTTTGTATCTTATGAGCTCTTAGTTTGGACTGTCTTCCTTGGGCATAAACCCTAAGAGTTCTTTTGGTTTTTGCTCTAAGCCCATTTATGATGTGGCAAAGTTGTTCCCTCTTAGAATAACCATGGCTAAGGCATCGAAGTATGAGAGAATAATATCTACCCATGGTGGCATCCAAGGATTCATGTGTTCCTTGTTTCCAGCCTTAGATTTTCCTTTTTAGATTGGACACTCTAGAGTACATCTGGTATTTGTCATTAAATAGTTCTAGCATGGTACTCCATTTGCAAATGGATTCTGGATCCAAAGACCGGTACTAGATTTCTACTTCTTTGATGAGTGTCTTGGGAAATAGCTTGAGTTTATGCCAATCATTTCCAATATTCTACAAGGCATAAGCATTGTGTAAAAAGCTTGTAGATGTGTCTATGAATCAAGTTATATCCCCCTCAAATCTTGGAATATTTCCCATGTTTAGGCACTTGATCTGACTATCTCTCACATGCCTGGTTGGAATGTTGACTACCTCTAAAAGATTAAGAATGCTTTGAGTTGTCAACAAAGGCTCATCATCATCATTATTTCATTGTCACTGATGATGCCCTCTATTACCCCTTCATTCATTGTCGGCATGGCAATTAGTATGGTTGTTCCATTATGCACCTCCATCACGGTTATTCTTTCTGCTACATTCTTTAGAATCAAAAGAGGAAGAGGAAGATGATGCAAATGAAGAGGATGAAGAGGGAGGAGGACTACCTCCACCATCATATCTTCCAATTTCTCTTTGATTGTCACGACCACGTTCTTCGGTTTTCTTATCATCTTGATAGTTGTCTAAGCCCTTGTCTTAATTACCGTCTTTACTGAAACCTTATTTGTTGATCGTGGAATGTAGATTCAGGTTCACACCCCCATCATCAGTAACAAGGGGTGGAGAATTTTCATGTTGAGAGCCTCTAGAGAAAGGGCCCTAATTATCATCTTGGTTTATCAGGAACAAGGGATTGGTGAACTATTTTCCTTTCACAACCTCATGGTGCCTTTCTTGGTGTCGATCTCTCTGACATTGTGTTTTAGTGGGGTGATAGTCCTAATAGTCATAATCATGCATAACATACTCCTCTTGAAGATCTTGGATACCTAACTTAAGAGTTTGAAGAAGCATCATAGGCACAGATCAATTGGAAGACATTACAATATTTCCTTCCATGTCATGCCATCATAGTTGTTCGTCCTGATGTAGGATGAAGATGAAATTAGGAACATACTCATTTGGATGAGTACATACGACTTTGCATTATTGTGGGATTGATGGTTTGACATCTTCATGCTTGTGAGAAGAAGAAATTTTGCAAACAAATAAAATAACAGTGTGCTTTTGTAATTACATAATTTGATAATGATGTAAACCTTGGGGTTTCTCCAATGATATTAATAATGTTCACTACTCCTAGCTAGCGCATGTTTCAAAAAAACGAGTCCCTAGAAATGGTGCCAATGATGAGAGATGAGGTACCCTTATGCCCAACTATACAAATCACAATGCGTTCACGTGCGATCCGGTCAAATTTCATGGACTCTATAGTTTTCAGTGCACTAGTTCTCTAGGAAGTAAACTTTTACATTGAAGACATTCATTGTCTTCCCAACTACACTTGTGAAGCTCAAGCATATGGTTTAAGTATAATTGAGGCACATGATTTTTGTCATTTTATATTTTATGGTTTTGGTGCTTGAAATAAACAAGGTGGAGAATAAAGTAATTAATACCTACTTTAATCTAATGGGATAACCCCTGTTCAACTAGTCCTAACATAAGTATCTAGTCCCACTTGTCATACACATCCTGAACACGTGTAACATTGCTGGGTTACCAAGCATTAATGCTACTGGGATTACCAAATGTCATATGCATGCTCGAAGCGATCATACCTATCTGTTTACTTAACCACTATTTAGCTTATCCTGTTTAATTACTTAATTAGCTTAATTACTAGAAAACATTGAATAAATAGCTAAAAACATTAAATGCATGAATGAAACACTTAAACTATCCAGAATGCTACAAGGTTTATCAAGAAGTTCATCTTTATTGTTGCACACACTATCATGCTCAGGTACAACAGTGCTCGAATAATGATCCATACACTCAATGACTCTTGCTACAGGCACTTAGGAAAATATTCTAACTTTCGAATGGAAAAACTACAGGAGCTTCACTACACTATGATAGATTAATTATCTAAACATAGTAGGTTGGAACGTATTTATAGGCAAGAATAGACCCTACATTGATGGGGCCACATCAACTCATGAAATGATGCATCGACAGGGCCTCATTGACGTAGCTAATCTACGACTCATCATACCCCCACAATTGAATGAGAACTTGTCCTTGAGTTCTTTACAAAATTGAGAAGGTATGGGATTATTGACTAGCACATGACTCAACAAAACTACATGACAAAACTGAGTGCCGAGTATACGGATCAACAAAATTACAAATTGTGGTGTTCACGACATAAAATTGAACACCAAAAAAAATCACACAACACATCCTCTGATAGTGTGATGATGATTGAAAAGATCCCTTGGCCAATTCGTGACTCATCACCTATGTTTCACTTATTTCGAGTTCTAACACCCCCACATGAAAGTCAAATAAATGGTTAATGTTATTAATATAACTATTTATTATTTCCTTAAACCTTGTGATATCAAATTAACATGGTATTTGAGCACATTTATGTTGATCAAAATTATCACTATGATGTTAATATGGTGATGAGGTTAATAAGTGTAATTAATGCAACCTCTAGTATAAATATATAAAGTTCATTTTTCATTTCTAATCATTCAAAATTCTAAACAAACATTGAAGAGCATGTTGACTATCAAATTACCAATGATTTCTAATGTTTGACATCTTCAATTAGAATTCACTTGGTCTAGTATTTTTCATAATAAGTCTTGCACCTAGAATTCATTCAAAAGTTTGTGAAATTTTGTGCAACAATAATGTGTAGTAAAGGGATTTCTTACATTATTAATTTTGCTAATATTCTAGACTATATATGGTGGTACTTACAACACCATATGATCTTGAATTCATTCAAATTTGAGTTATTATTAATTATAAAGATAATTAGATTGTGTGTAGATTCCAAATTTCTTATTTTCTTCCAAATAATTTTTCAAACCTTACTTTTGACATACTTAGGGATGTAGGATAGTAATCAAAACACTCATCTTATGGTAGAGAGGTTGTGGGTTCAATTCCTACACCACCTTTAAGGTGTGGCAACTATGGAGTAGCCTTGTGGTGGGACACTCTTGTTTAGTGGGTCACATTTACTATGCTATGGTAAAGGGATTATGCTACCAGCTCCTCTGTCCATTGCTTAAGAAAAAAACCCCTTAGTTTTGGCAGTTTATGTAATAGTTCTTTTCCAAAATGCCTTGTGGAGGAAGAATAAAAAATCAATCATAAAATTTCTTAACAATGAGATGTCAACCTAGTGGTAAGTTTTACTGCAAAAATGTTCTTTACACCTCTACAAGGACACCTCCACAAACTAAGTGTTGAGATACTTAGCACATGGCCATAAATGGTCTTTGGATCAATGTAACCCTTGATATGGTATCAATTGTGAAATGAAGAGACATGAATCCTCTAATCAAATACAAATGTAGTCTAAAAATGATTAAATGTTAAATCACAAGAAAAATTGATTATGGATTATTGGAAAATAAATTAAGTGTAGAATAGGCTATGAAAGAGCATAAATTAAAGTGTAAAATATGGATAAAGAGCATAAAATATTAAAATAGTATAGCTATAATGTGAAAGGAAGGATCTCATTTCCCTCCCTAAATAATGGAATTTTTATGCTAAAAAAATGACTAAGTATAAAAAGGTTGAAAATTTAACTAAGTATAGAATATGATGTAGGAGATAGAAAAAGTTTTAAGTATAAAACTTATATAAAAAATTTTGAGAGATCCCTCCCCAAAAAATGATTTTTTTTGTGAAAAAATAACTAAGTATAAAATGCTAAAAATTTAAGTGTAATATACTAAAATTATGACTAAATATAAAAAGGTTAAAATTTTGAGTAAGTATAGAATGTGATGTAAGAGATCAAAAAAATTCTAAGTATAAAACTTATACAAAAGGATATCAAGTGTTGAAATATTAATTTTATTATGTAGAGAGAAGGGTCTTAGATTCCTCCTTGAAAAGTGAAATGTTTATGTGAAAAAACAGTTAAGCGTAAAATGCTAAAAATTTGATTGAGTATAAAAAGGTTGAAAATTTGACTAAGTATAGAATGTGATATAAAAGATAGAAAAAAATTCTAAGTATAAAATGCAAGTAAATGAGAGTGGAATAATAAAAGTGAGATGCTAAGTTATAATAGCAAACGAGATCTTTAGCTATGTAATAAACGAGAGTTTGAAAATAGCAAATTTGATCTTTAGATTTAGCGTAGGTGGCAACTTATGAAAATAGCAAATTTGATCTTTAGATTTAGCGTAGGTGGCAACTTATGAAAATAGCAAATTTGATCTTTAGATTTAGCGTAGGTGGCAACTTATTAAGATGACGTTGACACTAACATTGACATTAATGCTAATGTTGATGCTGATGTTGACACAACGTCAACATCAATTCCTAGAGTTAGAAAAAATTTTGATAATTTTTAGGATTTTTCCAAAGTTACCAAAATTAATGCCTAAAAGTTGGGATATGATCCCAAATGGTCCTTGGAGGCCTCCAAAGGTCAAAGATGTGTCTTGTAAGGCTATTTTTGGGGTGTTTTGTGCTACGATAACATCTTGTCACCTCCAACACTCACAAAAATTTCAATCTTGGGGTCCTAGGGTTAAATTTCCAATTTTGTTGAATTCAAAATCTATGATGTCAAGGGAGCTTAAGATGTACCATTGGTGTTCTTGCGTGATGCAGAATCTACAATAGCTCCAACACTTAGAAAAATTTTAGTTCTATAGTTTTTCAAGGATCATGAAAAATTGAGTTCATAAGTTGGATTATGAACCCTGATGGTTCCCATGAGATGAAAATGTGTCTTGGATGATGTATTTGGGGGATTTGGTACTCAAATCCTCATAGAAGGAGATTCAAACCACACTTAGTTTCATTTTGAAGTGAAGTGAAAAAGTGGATACAGTAGTAAGAAACTTGGAAGCTTAATAAAGTTCTAACTGGATTATATATCTTAAGATGTTCCTATGTTTCACTTATTTTGGGTTCCAACATCTAGCCCCATATCTCCCTCTTCCCCTCCCCTCCAAATCATAGAATTTGTTTAAGTGGAAGTGCATGACAAAATTTGCTACCCCAAACTCTTCAAAGCACATTATGTAAGAATCACCATCACCATTGCCACTATTGTAATTCAAACTTTATGGTGGATCTTCTCACAATGCAAGTTCATCTTTATTATAAAAGAAGATATCAAAAAAGAAGCTTAAAATTCATTTAGCAATGGTAGCTCATTACAAATTAGTGGCTAATATGTCACAAAGCTTCTACTTGCAATTATTGAAAGAAGAATACTCATGTTACTTGGCAATTGTAAGTATTATTACTATAATTTGCAATTGGGTATGGAGCTTATCAAGAAGGAATTTTCTTAAAAATTGACAAGTTTAGTTTAATATGAATATTTGGGGGAAAATAAAAGAAATTTCTAAAACTGCTACTTCCAAATAATAAAGGCATACTTTGCTCTTAAGAAGATAGACTTTTCCAGGCATAATTTAATTGACTGTTTTAATACAAAAGATAATTTAAATAAGGCTTGTTCAACCTAAATCATAAGGGTGTTGTCACAGTTGAGAATGACATATTCTAGTTTGGCTAAAATAATTGCCTATCATGTCTGCGTTAAAGATAAGAAGAATTCCATTTCATGACTTATGCTATGATGAGGAAGTGAGTCATGTGGATTAATTATTCATTATGAAGAGGGAATTGCTAAATGATTCTCTTAATTATTATTATTCATTTTAGATGCATTTTTCCTTTAGCTACTTACATTCCATCTTTGTTAGAGTCTTTCAATATTTCAAGTTAATGGATGTCACTATGGTGGTGAAAAACATAGATAAGCATTTAATGTCTAAATTGTTTATTGAAGCTTTTTCAAAAGAAGAGTAGACAATTATAGAACCTTCATCAATACAATAGTTAAAATAAGTGCAAGCTAAGGTGGTCAATACTTGAAAGTGATTATCTATCATTATCTATGGTGAAGAGGATACTTTACCATTGCTAGTTAAAAAAAAAACGTTTCTCACCTTGAGTTAACTATTGATTTCTTCAAGACAATAGTGGAGAAAAGGCTAGTTGAAGAAACATAATATATTGTGGCAAAATGAAAGAATATAGAAGGCATTTATGAAGACAATCTCACTTCAAAGATTAAGTCTAAAGTCTTTAAAGATATTTCTAGATTGGCCAAGTCATATCCTATCATAATAAGTAATGATTTTTTGTATGATTTAATGATTCTAAATTACACCACCATAGGTTACTACTTTAATGCTAAAGCTTTGAACATATTGTTCAATAAAGACAAAGATGCCTTTAATGACTCTTTGGTACAAAATAAAACTTTCAGTAAAGATATGCAAAAAGCATATATAGATAAGAGGAAATATGTTAGAGCATTTACAAAGTATCAAGAAGAGTTATCTAAGGATTTGAAGATTGCTAATGCATAAGAAAAGGAACTTGAAAGTCTTAACCAAGCAAGACTCACTACACCATCCACTATTAATCTTAAATTACTCAATAGAATTCAAGAGTTGACTATGAAGATTATGGAGTTGGAATTAGATAATAAAAAACTGAAAAGGAAGTTCAATTTTCTATATGATAGGGGTCCCATTGGTTTTGGATTAATGGGATATATCATACAAATTGTAGTGTGATCTAGTCATAAGCTTTGAAGATGATGTTGAGTGGATTGCCAACACTCATGTATATTGTTGTATTTAATGAGTATAAAAGATATTATAATACATATAATATGAGGAAAACCCTTGTTATCACAGTAGAGATATAAATAATATTTATAATTTTATATATTATAATTTTATGTATTTTATGAATATAGTAATAAAAAAAATATAAACGCACATACACTACAATCCATCATGGGAACATGTGCAACAACACACATGAAATGTAATGAAATGGCTCTTAGTCACAACCTTAATGGCTCAACACCATGCCATATAGTTGTAACCTCCTTGGAGAAGAAAAAAATAAGTGTAGCTTAAAGAAATAAGAATTAAATAAATATTTTTAATGTTTTAGTGTTTAAGGCATCAATGGTATAGTTGTAGCCTCTTAGTCACAACCTTAATGGCCCAACACCATGTCATATAGTTGTAACCTCCTTGAATAAAAAAATAAATAATTGTAGCTTAAAGAAATGAGAATTAAATAAATATTTTTGGTGTTTTAATGTTTAAGGCATTAGTGGTATAATAAGAAAAAATCATGAGCTTTATTCACTATACAAACACTCGACTCCGCATTGACCAAATAGCTCTAGGCTACATAAATAACATAACACTTTAATAGAGTTTAGCCATACTTGTGAAGAGACGACTTAAAACAAAAATAAGATAACAAAAGAAATTAACTTACCTAAGGGAGGAAGAGCTCTTCATACAAACAAGATGCCAAAATCCCAAATGAAATCAAAGTTATGCATAAGAAGTATGTGAGAGCTCATCCTTTGTGTTTATAGTTCTCACATGCAAATAGAGGAGGTTCTTTAGTGCCTAGGTGCCAATGAAGGTCCATCAATGTGGCCTAAGTTGATCCCAATCACACAAAAGGTAAAGAAGGCCAAACTAGACCTAGGGGAAGGTGTGTCAATGTCCTTGCACTAATGTAGAAGGTGCACTGACATAAGTAGTCAATGCACCTTGCCACCACCCACCACCCACCACCCCCCCCCCCCCCCCCCCTCTCAACCCCGCTTTCCACTTTAGATCTAGATGAAAGTCGAAACCCAAGGAAACATACTAGAAGGACCAAAAGATATTTGAATGAAGCAAGAATCATCCTATAGATCTTGAAATCATGCATAGAACCTCAAAGTGTGACACAAGGGGCAATGTGTATCTCAAGAAAGAATCTTAATCGAACATGCTAGACTATAAACATAAGGCACATAAAACACTTCCCAAATCTAGGGCTTACAATCAACTTATAAATTAGCACTGAATGCCTCATCACTATAGGATTTCAATAAAGCTCAAAAGTAATTAGCTAATCTAAAGTAGAACAAACAATGGTTGAGGAGAGAAAATAGCACAATGTCATGGTGACAAAATTGCAAGAGTAGATAATTATTGATAAATTCCTAATTCATTACAAACATGCATTAAAATCATGAGTTAATTTTAGTCTTAAGCTACCTACTATCTCATCTACATGTCCACACTTGTTGCAAATTGTATCTAATGATATTTGTGAAGAAGTCATCAAACAATCTTGTATGAGCTAGCAATAAGATATAGATCCTATTTCAAATGTACCACCATCATCAATTGCAAAACCAACACCAGAGCCTATAGTGAAGAGAACTCTTTCTAAGCTAAAGGAAGCTTCATCATCATATAGTCTTTCTCAAAATTTAAGAAATATAAATATAGATTCTATGGTAGATGGTTGATGATACTTGTTTTATTTTATCTTGCTTGTTTTTATCTTTTAAGACATCTTAGTGTTGGATGATGAAGCTTATTTTTAAATTTTATCTCATAAGAAGCTAGTTTCTTTCTTAATTACTTTATTTCTTAATTTTTGTTGTATATTTTGGATGTTGCACTCCAAAAAAATATTAATAATGAGCCAAAAAAATTTAGAGTATAACACAGGCTTGACACTAAGTAGACATCATAAAAAACTTTTAAAAAACAACCACTCTCCAATTTTAGGACTATCTACTCAATTGTACAACATTACAATTGTTACTTTGAAAAAGTAAGTGAATAAAATTAATTATTAGTAGGGAGAAAGGTCCCAAACCTAACAAGATTTATATCACTTTTCAACATTGATGAGTGGCGAGGTACCCCTACACTCAACCATACGAATACGAGCGTACACGCGCGATCCGGTCGAACTCCGCAGACTAAATGCCTTAACGCCACAAGAAACACTTGGGGTTAATCGTTCGTTGTCTTCCCAGGCTTGCTTGTAAGTGTCACGGTGTATGGTTAAGCAAGTCTGAGGTATGTGATTTTTTTGGTATTTTCGGCTTATCTTCTATGCTACCAGGAGAAAGGGTTGAGAAACTAAGCTAACTCTAACTAAAGATCTAAGTCTAAATTAACTAGCGTCAGCATCCGTTCCCACTTACCGGACACACCCTGAACTATGCAACTGCAGCTTACCAAACGCTAATCGTTACTGGGATCGCCACACGTAACGCAAGTGCTCGAAGTGGTCGTACTGAGGCACCTATTTAGCCTACGTGTGATAAGCAGCCGATTCCTTAGCCAGCCGTACACACCCGTGGGTGCTCGTAACTAAGTCGTACTTATCACACGATCTAGCCTAGCAATGAGCAGCCGATTCCTCAACTAGCCGTACACATTAGACCCGGGAGTTACCAAGCGCAGAATCCTGGAATACGCTACTGGGTTACCAAGCATCCAATGCTCGTAATTGAGTCGTACTCATGCATTGCGTCAAGCAGCCGATTCCTTGACTAGCCGTACACGTCCGTAGACGCTCGTAATCAAGTCGTACTTGAACGCACTAGGAAAGCAGGAAATAAAGCAATAAATGAAACCACGTGCTGCAAGGTTTATCCAAACAAGTTCGTCTTTATTGCCGTACACAACTTGGGTTCAGGTTACAAGCTGCTCGAATAAAGAGCCGTTCACTCTAGGACTCCTACTGCGGGCACATGGGGAAAAATTCTAACTCTGGAGTGATCAATCTGCCAGAGCTTCGCTACACTAGCCAGGATTGGGAAATGAAGGGAGTGCCGCCTCTTATTTATAGATATGGCGGCGGGACGCGATATCGCGTACGCGATATCGCAGGAGAAGACGCGATATCGCGTCCGCGATATCGCATGGGATGTGATATCGCGGCCTAGTGTAAACCGCGTCTCATCATACCCCCATGACTAAATGAAAACTCGTCCTCGAGTTCCTTACAATGATATCAGGTAGGTATGGGATTATTAGGGAAAATGGAACTAATGGGATGACATGTGAACGGTCTTTATTACAAGACTTGACAAAAACTGGTGTTCATGACAACATGGGTGAACACCTTATTACAATGACATCAGGCCACAGTTGGCAGCTGAGAGAAAAGAGGAGAGAGAATAGAAGAGAAGAAGAGAGAAGAGTCTTGTTGCTCCCAACGCCTAAATTGCGCCTTCCGTTGTCCATCCGTAAGCACGTTATGAATTCTGCTCCTTGCATAGCGGCTTCAATGCTGCTCCATTCCAAG
>MNCI01038036.1:1491076-1617963 GCA_015680685.1 Gnetum montanum | reverse complement strand
GATGAAGGAGAAGAAGAAGGGGATCCATCACCATGGTGATGTTTCGTGCCTTCTCTTCGGCTGCTTCGGCCTCGATCGTTGTGACGATCAACGAGTCCGTCGTTAGTGCGAGTGATTTTTCCTGCTGTGAACAGCTGGTGCTCACGGGGATCAGAGCCTGGAATATGTATCGTTGATCTAAGATCCTGATGCCTAACCTCTTCACTAGAGTGAGGAGGAGGAACATCATTTTCTAAGAAACCCATCGTGAGGGGTTCCTCTTCTCCTATTTCACTAATGACGTGGGGAACCTTGCCCTTCAATAGTGAATGTTGGCTCTCCTGCCGTGCATCCCGAATACGCTGGGCATTTGTGGGACGATAATCCCTCATGCGATATGTTCCAGCAATGTATTCGGCGAATAAGTCCTGCATGCCAATCTGTGCCAATTCACGGAGAAGCATGTTCGGAACGGATCGATCTGGTGGTAAAACTATATTACCAACCGAATCTCTCCAGCGCAACTGTTCATCCTGATGGAGGGTAAAAGTGTAATCAGGAATATACTCATCGGGATGAGTATAAGTTATCGAACACTGTTTAGGACTTGGCTGAGATGGGTTATGCGTATGATGTTGACTTTCTCCTGTATTGTCCTTAGGTGCGGTGATTTCATGAGAAGAAGCCATTTCTAATGGTGTGCTAATTTACCGTTATTTAATGTTCTTAATTAACTGATTAACCCTAAGGTTCGTTTTGAGCTCACAACGATGTGAGTGATGTCCCTTATGTTAAATTGGCGTAAAAACACTTAGTCCCCGGCAACGGCGCCAATGATGAGTGGCAAGATACCCCTACACTCAACCATACGAATACGAGCGTACACGCGCGATCCGGTCGAACTCCGTAGACTAAATGCCTTAACACCACAAGAAACACTTGGCGTTAATCGTTCGTTGTCTTCCCAGGCTTGCTTGTAAGTGTCATGGTGTATGGTTAAGCAAGTCTGAGGTATGTGATTTTTTTGGTATTTTCGGCTTATCTTCTATGCTATCAGGGGAAAGGGTTGAGAAACTAAGCTAACTCTAACTAAAGATCTAAGTCTAAATTCACTAGCGTCAGCATCCGTTCCCACTTACCGGACACACCCTGAACTATGCAACTGCGGCTTACCAAACGCTAATCGTTACTGGGATCGCCACACGTAACGCAAGTGCTCAAAGTGGTCGTACTGAGGCACCTATTTAGCTTAAGTGTGATAAGCAGCCGATTCCTTAGCCAGCCATACACACCCGTGGGTGCTCGTAACTAAGTCGTACTTATCACACGTTCTAGCCTAGCAATGAGCAGCCGATTCCTCAACTAGCCGTACACATTGGACTACTACTGGGATTACCAAGCGCAAAATCCTGGAATACGCTACTGGGTTACCAAGCAGCCAATGCTCGTAATTGAGTCGTACTCATGCGTTGCGTCAAGCAGCCGATTCCTTGACTAGCCGTACACGTCCGTAGATGCTTGTAATCAAGTCGTACTTGAACGCAGTAGGAAAGTAGTAAATGAAAGCAATAAATGAAACCACGTGCTGCAAGGTTTATCCAATCAAGTTCGTCTTTATTGCCGTACACAACTTGGGTTCAGGTTTACAAGTTGCTCGAATAAAGAGCCGTTCACTCTAGGACTCCTACTGCGGGCACATGGGGAAAAATTCTAACTCTAGAGTGATCAATCTGCTAGAGCTTCGCTACACTAGCCAGGATTCGAAAATGAAGGGAGTGCCGCCTCTTATTTATAGATATGGCGGCAGGACGCGATATCGTGTACGCGATATCGCGGCCCAGTGCAAGTCGCGTCTCATCAAACATCCATGCTTGAACTTAAAATAACAAAAGGATTCAAGAGAGACTATACCCCTAATATCTCTAACTATTCTTCCTATCATTTTAGAAGAAGTTCAAAGCCAAAATAATCTATAACGTAATTTGTTAAGTAAAGAAATTCTCACTATCATACTTAACTTTACTTACTTTTTACTTTACTAAATCGAGAATAATATTAGCTCCTTAAAGCTAAATAGTGCTTGTTTGAAATAATTCCTATTGAGAAAATTACTCCATAATTATTGGTTGTGAATTAAAATTCTTGATTCTATGTTATGGTATTGTGAAGAGAGTTTAAGTGATTGTATATATTTTTCTAATCACTTATCCTTGTAGTCATATAATTACTATATATGAAGTAAAGAAAATTAGGTCTTCAAATGTTAAGCTTAAGGGGTGATGTTTGTGGATTAGTTAACTCCAAAGAAGAGGATATTGAATAAGTTATAAATAAAAAACAACCTACATATGAAATTGTTAAAAACACAAACCAATTGCACTATGGAATGGACTTACCAATATGTGTAGTAAAGCTCACCATCTTAAAATTTAGCTTGAATTAAAATTGTGTTTGGGGCTACCACTATAATAGATCCTTGGATGCTATACACTCTCTATAGAATTAACAATCTTGATATCCCACAGAACTCCCAAGGACCTTGCAAGGTTAATCAACAAGTTTTGATGCTTTTGTAGGATACACTCACATACCCCTCAAGGTAGATGCAAAATGCCAAACACTTGAACCCCTTAAGGTTTTAATGTAGATCTTTCTGCAAAGATAATCTACTCTTTACAAAGCTCACAATGGATACAATAAGAAATGATGTGTAGAAAGATAATTTTTCAAATTAGATACACAAATCTAGCTCACACTAGGGCCATGAAATAGTAAGACCTAAATCTAGATCAAAGCACACATGATATAACAAAGGATAAGTAATGGATCTAATCAACATACACTCATGAATGAAACAATCAAATTAAAACCCTGAGAAAATAATGTAGCAATAGTGGTGCAACTCTTAAAATAAATCTTCTAACCCTTTGAAAAATCTCAACCATGAACAAGAGCCATGATCCAATGAGTTATGCTAATAAATACCTTGGATTGCTTGGAGGATCAAATCTAGGCACTTTCCCTTATAATCTTCATGTCACACAAGTTTCCTGCTACAAATTGGAGTTAGGGAAATGGCTAGAAATGATCTTTTTTTATTTCCTCCAATCGCTACCTAGGATGTCCTGTTTGAGGCTTGGATGTCCACACTAAGTAGGCTAAGTTTTGAGTTGGATGTTTGGGATAGGTTAGGATGTTCACCCTAATAATTCCTTGGATTTTTCTTAGACATCCATCACTAGGACTAGGACGTCCATCCTTTGGCCTTGAATGTCCAAAGCTAGGATGTCTAGGCTAAATCTTGGAAGGTTTGTGCTAGGTAGAATATGTCTTTTAAATCTTGCTTGCTTTTTGCCTAGATGTTTGCTTTGAAGCTTGGACAACTAGGCTACATCTAAAGTTGAGTGAAGATGGTCAATATTTGCCTTCATCCATCCCGAAATCCTTGATCTAGCTTCCTTAACATCCTTCTTATTCTTGTGCTCATTAACTTGTTCAATCCTTAAAACACAAGTGTAACTAAGCATACTCCTTCACTGTCTAGTTTTTAGATCTCCAAAAATTGGAATAGATCAATAGTGTTAGGGATTTGTTGTGTTTATTAAGTTTAACATTTTGAAATATATATATCTAGTGTTCAATGTGATTATGTATTAACACTATTGATGAATCATGTTTTTCATAAGCTTCGATATTGGAGCAGCCGCGATATCGGGTACATGATATCATGGCCTAAGATGCGATATCAAGCATGCGATATCATAGGGTTACTCCTGGGCCTATAAATACAACCCTTGGGCACATGATTTGGGAGTAGTTTTGGTAGTCAAGTAGTGAAACTCTTATAGTTTATTCATTTGAGAGTTAGAATATTTTCAAGATGAAATGCTATGGTGGTGTGACATGGAAGGTAACATTATGTTGTCACCTAATCAATATGTTCCAGTTATGCTCCAGCTAATTCTTGCATGACATGGACTTTAACATCTTCACGAGGAGTACGAGATGCGAGATCCCAATTCAGGGGATTATCATCCCACTAAAGCACAAAGGTTAAGGGATTGTCAGCTAGAGCACCAACACGAGCTTGTGAAGGGCAAGGGGTTAAACACTTTTTTACCTCCACTTGACCCATTGGATGGAGGCCAACACTTCTCTGGGGGCTTTTCCTTTGGTGATACTCCTCTCTTTGACTTTGTTCAAGGGGCCCTCAACTAGAACGTGCAATCCATAATTCATAATCTAGGTTTTGGTTAGAATGGATCTAATGACAAAAATGGATCTAGGGAAACTAGTCATGATAAGGGGGCAAATGGAGGTCATGATCATCGAAGAAAGGATGATAGGCATCGGCATGATGCTAGTTCTCCTTCCTCATCCCCTTCATTGTCTTCTTCTTCTTCTTCATTTGGCTTAGATCGTGGTCACAAAGGGCATGACCGTGATGTAGGTGACTGATGATACTAAAACAAAAAAAGGGACCATCAGGATAGTTGTGATCAAAGGCATGGGCAATCTAGAGAGACCCACCACCATGAAAGAAGGGTTAGTAGAGAACATCGTAGGCACCATCACCATGGCCTTGATGAACCTCTACCTACCACTTGAAGCATGTTAAACATTACAAAGGCCATGAAGATTCCAACAAGGCATGTAAAGGATAGCAGAATAAAGAGGCTGGACATGAACAACATTCCTCAGTTTGAGGAAGGCTACGATGTTGATCTGCAAAATCATCTCTAAGCCTTCTAGGATGCATGTGCCTTGTAGAATATTAAGAATGATTGGCAAAAGTTGAAATTATTTCCAAGGACACTCATTAAGGAAGCAAAAAATTGGTACCGGTCCTTGGAGCCAGAATCAATCCGACAATGAATTATGCTATTAGAATTGTTCAATGAAAAATATCAAATGTACTCCCAAGTATCCAATTTGAGGAAGTAGATCCAAGGATGGAAATAAGGAAATCATGAGCCCTTAGATGCTGCCATTGGTTGATACTACTCTCTGTTGCATAAGTGTCCCAACCATGGATACTCTTAGCTAGATCAACTCTGCCATATCATAGACAAGTTGCAGTCTAAAATAAGGAAAATCCTTGGCGTCTATTAAGCAAGTAACTAGGGAGGAGGGAGAATTGAGAAAGTGAGAAAGTGTAGAAGAATACAATAGGGACCTTTCTATTTGTAAAAGGAGGGTTCGATTTTGTGACAGTGAGGATGAGTTAACCAGAGATGAGGTGGCTAATTAGAAAACCTTGCCACTCTAGAAATTAAAATTTGAAATCATGACTAAGGTTGACCAATTATGGGACTCCATGGAAAATAAGTTTCAAGTTGTCTTAAAAATTGCTAAAGAGTCCAAGGAGCAAAGTGGTGAGCATGAGTGGCGGAGACTTAAGGAAGTTGAACATGCCATATCCAAGAGTAAGGGTAAGATGGCTGCAATAGAGATGGTTGTGGATAGCGACTTAGATGATGATGGCGGGTGTGACATCTACTAGTATGAACATACCAAGGGATGTTACCCAATTGTGTTACACTTGTAGAAATTTGGGGTGTATGCCTTACATCCATGACTTGCACAAGGGCAAACACCCAAAATATTTCCTTATCCACAAGGCAACTCTCGACAGTTCCACCAACCATAGTAGTACTATCTAAGTGGAACTCCACCGCAACCCTACAAATTATACCAGTAGTGACAGCAACCACAATCATGGGCGTTGACACCTCTAAGATAGCAATACCCCTATCGGCAACCATATTGCTATGGTTATTATGTTCGACAACCTTCATCTCCATGAGACTCCTCTGGTCATGTTGTCACTTACCAACCTCACCACTACCCTCCTAAAGTGTACCAACCATCCTATCTAAAGAGGGATGCCACCTACTATCCTTATGCTTCTCCTGTTCCTGCACCTACTCCTCTGCCTCTTGCACAACTACCACTTGCTCCATCCATGCAAGGTGAATTTCCTATCCAACCATAGCAAAGAAATGCTATGAGGGTAGTTAATCTGTAACCAGTTAACCAACCAAGTGGGTCAAAATCATGATGAAAGAAAAGATCCTTCTTTCAACTTCATAATCCAATAAAGCCCTCAGACACATCAGTCGTTGGTAATCCTACTCCTTCACCTTCCTCTACCTCACTTTTATCTGAGTCCCCTTCAAACCAAAACCCCTCTCAAATCCATACTGTAATGTTAACCCATGCTGTGTCTGATTATATTCAAGCCAATAACCTACCCAGGAAGTTAGTTGATCCTAGGAGTCCCCTAGTATATTTGCAAATTACTGGGAATGAACCTTGTAAAGCTCTCCTTGACTCTAGTTTCAGTGTTAATCTGATCTGGCATGAGATGTACACGATGTGGAATCTTCCTCCTTTGAAGAAGAGAAACATCACGTTAGAGCTAGCATACCAATCTATCACTATTCCATTGGGACTAGTAGAAGACATTGTGACCATTATTTGTGGGTGGTCATATCCTACCAACTTCCTAGTAATGAAGGTGAAGAACTATAAGGGGGACTTCCCAATTATTATGGGAAGGGCATGGTTAAGCACCGTTGATGCCAAAATGGGCATTAAAGATCTTTCTTTGGAGATATCTAAAGAAAATGAATTTGGAAAGATCAAGAAAAAGAGGATTCCATGTATCACGTATAGTGATTTAGGGTGCCATTGTGTGTAGAAGTTATGGTCAGTAAAGTAAACATCTATCTCTGCATGCAAGCAACGTGCACCAACAACTAAAATCCAAAGATGTCTATATGCAGTAGCCACAAAACAAGAAGGCACCTAGTGGCTGATAGCTGCTTCTAATAGCAATACCTTGTGCATGGAACCTACTGAGGGCCTAACGTGCGAATATGTTGCAAGTATGCATGAACTTGAGCAAGTTCATCACCAGCTCTCCAAGGGAGATAATGATCATATCAATTGGGGAGAGTTGGAGATTCCTGACAATTTCAAATAAGAGACCCTTGAATTAAAAACACTGCTAACTAAAATGGAGTATGTGTTCTTGAAACATGAAAGGTTGGTCATTATTAATGTCAAGCTTACTACAAGACAAGAAGATGTTGATGAAGGTTGTGGAAAAATAGTCAATAGCTTTTGCATGGTCATATTTCAAGCTCACTAGAATAGATCCAAGAATATGCCAACATCAAATATACACTGACCCCGCCATTAAGCTGAAACAACAACTGCAGTGGTGTTTGAATCTCAGATTAAAGCAAATTATTAGAGAGGAGATTGACCAACTCCTCAAGGTGGGATTCATCTACCCTATTGCAGATAGTGAGTGGGTTAGTCCACTCATGATCGTGCCCAAGAAAGAAGGCAAATGGTGGGTATGCATCAACTTCCGACTACTTAACATGGTAACTTTCAAAGATCATTTTCCGTTGCCTTTTGTCGACCAAGTGCTGGACGCCATTTTTGGGCACAGCTATTACAACTTTCTGGATGGTTATAGTGACTATAATCAAATCTAAATCACACCAGAGGACTAGGTGAAGATGACTTTCATAAGTCCTTGGGGGAATTTTTCTTACCATCAAATGCCATTCGGTCTATATAATGCCCTAGCTACATTCCAACAATTAGTCCTTGGCATGTTCCAATAGCAAATCGATAGTGGGGTAGAAGGCTTAATGGATGAATTTTCTACTTATAGAGTAAGCCTTGGACCATCTTAAGTAGGTGTTGAGGAGATGCGTTGAGACAAACCTCCAGCGCAATTGGCAAAAGAACGATCTTATGGTTTAGAAAGGCATTATCTTGGGGCATCGTACCTCAAAAGTAGGAATTGAGGTGGACCCTAAAAAAATAAGGGTCATCCAAGGAATAACTAGTTAACTAGAAACAGTTAAAGAATTGCAGTCATTCCTTGGTCATAATGGCTATTACCGACACTTCATTGAGAATTTTTCCAAACTCGTGAAGCCGTTGGTTGAATTAACAAAGAAAGATGCATCATTTTTCTAACCCCTTGCGTGTGAAACAACATTTCAGCAATTGAAGTAGAAGCTTGTTGAAACCCCAATTCTACAAGCATCTAATTAGTTTAGGCCATTTCATGTAATGATTGATGCATCAAATTATGCTTTGGGGGTGGTGCTTACATAGTTGGATGATCAAAAATGTCCATATTACATTCATTGCACAAGCTGAAGTATCACAGGTGCATAGCTAAACTACACCACTATAGAAAGGAGTTGATGATGATGGTGTTTGCATTAGAAAAGTTCAGGTACTATGTGCTTGGTTATAAAGTGTTCATGCACATAGATCATAGCACCATCCGGTTTCTAATGAATAAACCAATAGTGAGTCCTCGTGTTATACGGTGACTCATGATTTTACAAGAGTTCGATCTCATAATGGTAGATTAAAAGAGTGTGGAAAATGTAATCACTGACCACTTATCATGACTAATATGGGATGACAAGGAGAAAGAGAGCCCCTTATCTGATCAGTTTCCTAACAAATCTCTCCTTGCATGGGTTATTAATGCACAAATGCCCAATGAACCAAAATGGTATAGCACCATTCTCACTTATATGTTCAAGCAAGAAATGTTGCAAGGGCTAGACACCTAGAAGAAACAACACTTTTTTCACCAGGTTAAGCATTTCATGGAAATCAATGAGAATCTTTACAAAGCATGTCCTAACGGCCTAGTACGCTGGTGTGTCCTTGACAAGGATCAACTACATGCTCTCCAAGATGCTCATGAAGGCCCTTATGGGAGTCATTTTTCTGGGAGATGCATGGCCATAAAAATCCTCATGGTAAGATATTATTGGCCAACAATCTTCAAGGATGCACACTAATTCATCCACACTTGTGATCATTGTTAGAGGGATGGTCGAATGACAGCTCGAATAGAGGGGCCACAACAATGGATTCAACCTCTCAAGCCATCTGATATTTGGGGCATTGACTTTATGGGTTCCATCACACCTTTGTCAAATGGAAAGGTGTATATAATAGTCACGCTTGACTATTGTACTGAGTGGGAAAAAGCAGCAGTTTTCATCGACTGTACATCCACTACTACTACTCGATTTGTAGAACAGAAAATTATAAACAGGTTTGGTGTGCCTCATGCATTAATTTCTAACAATGGAACTCATTTCACAGGTGTCACTTTCCAAAAACTTATGCAGCACCTGGGGGTTGAGCACAAACTCATAACACCTTATCACCCTTAAGCCAATGGCCAAGCTAAGGTCACTAATTAGGAGATTACAAAAATTCTAACGTGCACTATGAGCAAATACCAAAGGGACTGGAGCACCAAATTAAATAGTGCCCTTTGGGACTATCTCTCCACATGGAAGCTTCCCATAGGTTATTCTCCCTATGAGCTTGTGTATAGTAAACCACCAACACTGCCTATCCAATCTGAGCTTCATACACTCTCTACAACTTGTGACCTTAACATGGATCTAAGTTTAGCACAAAAGGAAAGATTAATGAACCTCAACTTGCTAGATGAAAATTGATTAATGGCCCTGTCATCCAATGAAATGCATAAGGCATACAATAAGAAACACCATGACCTCAAAATAAGAAAATTCAAGTTTCAACCAGGAGACAAGGTTTTCTACTAGAATCCTGCGCATGTACCTCAATGAATCAAATTTTAAATGTTGTGGGAAGGACCTTACATTATTGATGAGAATTTTACATTTGGGGCTATGATTATCTATAAACCTAATAGCCCAGACAAGAAACAATTAGTTAACATCCAACAACTATTAACTTTCCATGAGCCCAAGCCAACCAACTCAATAGACACCTCGCCAAATGGACAACCATGCTCAATCTTTTGGATCTCCCCCTTCCAACTTAGTCATGGGAGAGATGGCCATCCATACTAACACTTTACAAGGCTCCTCAGTCTTTTGACTTTTTTTTTAATACATTTTTGGTTTTACAACTTTTTGTTTTCATATTCTTTGTTTTACATCTTTTTGTTTTTCAGGTTATTGATCTTTTCTAAGTTTTTTTTATACACCATCATTAGTATATTTAATATTTCTTGAATACTCTTTTACTTTCCTTTATATTTTCTTATGCTTGGTGTGATTCTCTACTCTTTTTGCTAATAAGGTGTCAGGTACAATGGTAATGTGCTACTCAATGGTGGTATGTATCATTTGCAATTTGATTGTTGATGTATGGTTTCTAACTTTGAATGTTGTCACTAACAACTAGGGCATGGTTTCTTTTCATGTAACAAGCAGTGACTCCACATCATCCACGCATCCATGAACTCCATGGTTTTCCTTATTTTGGAAATGTGCAATCCCTTTTTCATTAATGCAACCTTAATAAATTAGTGACTTGTGTAGTTTCCAGAATTGGGAAGGAATCAAAGGTTTGGATAGGGTGTGGCTTCAAAGGAATGTGATATTCTTTGTGCTTTTTCATTTTCTTGTGTGCGGGGGTGTTCTCGTAAACTTCTCACTATTCTATGTCATTCCACAATAGGAAGTTGAATATGTCCTTACACGGTGTGGTCCTCATCAAGAGAGCAAGAGAGAGAGAGAGAGAGAGAGAGAGAGATGAGGATTCAAAACACACCCCTTAGAGAAAATAAATACGAAAATGCATGGGTCTTTGCATGTTGTGGTTCCCATTCAATAAATAAATAAATAAATATGGGAATTCAAAGCACACCCCTTAGACCAAATAAAAGGGCTACAAGCACTGGCTATGGAACTTATCTTGTCTCCTCTAACTAAGGCCATTTCTCACTTCCTACTTTTTATCTAATTTGGAATGGTGGTTGTTTTGTGGGAGCATTCTTATGTCTCAAGGGATGGATTGGTCTTAGAATGTCGATGCAAAATCACTAAAAGTGGTTGGTTTTCGTCTAGACTAAGGATGGATCCTACCAAGTTATTTAATTATGAACTCCACAAGGGACTTCATGTGACCGTGATGAAGAACTCCATTCCATTCTCTCTCTCATCCATCTATGCTTTTCATGCCTCACCTCACTGCCGGTTTCATGTTTTAATTTGATGTTTTGTTTTGATGTGTTGGGTTTCTCAGTCAGTTACTTCTGGTTTTTTGTACTTAACTTTTTGTAACCATTAATCATCCATGGTGCCCATGGACTCCTTGGTTTGAAGTTATGGAAGGGCATAAAAGGCCTGTGCTTGCTTTGGGGAGGACCCACTTGCATATATTTTGGTTTGGTTTGGTTAAGTTCCTTAACCTTAGACATTTTTACAATCGAATTCTTTTTATTTATCCCATTAATGCCATCCAATTGTGCACATCTTTACAACTATTTTTAGTGAATTCCTTCTTTTTATTATTGTGAATTTCTATACCCTCTTTCTAGTATTCCTTGTGTTAAGCTTTTCCTAGATTTGATGGACTGCTTATCTTACTTAAACCATCTGTCAGTCTTTCCACTAACATTATCAAGCAATCAATCTACCACAATCATAACTTAGCTAAATAAAATTACTGACGAGATAAGGTAGTTGACTGCTCTATGTTACACTTTATATACTAATCCTTGAATTTGTTATGATTGCAGTGAGGAGCGTGGACTGGAAGTAAGACTATCTTCACCAAGGAGGATGCAACAATATCACTCACGAGAGATCATTCATGACTGCTAGATCTCTTCTACCTCTCCCTCATTCTTCTGTTGGCAAGAGGAGTTGGATGTTCGTTGGATTTGAGGGTGCTCTTTCTTATTGTCATGAACACCCAATTTTGTACACAATTATAATATTGTATGCTCAGGCACTTCTGTATTTGTCTATTTTCTCTATGTCACTATGCATGTTAGTCAAACATTCCATACCTCCTAATATTTTTTGTAAGGGACTTGTTCCTCTTCTTCAGTACTCGAGGACAAGTTTTCATTTAGTTGTGTAGGTATGATGAATCATGTTTTTTATAAGCTTCGATATTGGAGCGACCACGATATTGGGTACACGTTATCGGGTACGCGATATCGTAGCCCAAGATGCGATATCATATATGCAATATTGTAGGGTTACTCTTGGGCTTATAAATATAGCCCTTGGGCACACGATTTGAGAGTAGTTTTGGCAGTCAAGTAGTGAAACTCTTATAGTTTATTCATTTGAGACTTAGAATATTTTCCAAGTGCCCATAACAGGAGGTCTAAGTGTGATTGGATCTTTATTCAAGCATTGATGTACCTGAACACACCATTGTGTTGGTAATAAAGGCGAGCTCTTTGACTCACCCTTGTAGCACTTGAGACTTTCTTTCTTTATGCATTTACCTATCATGATTTCATGCAGTTTACATTAATGTTATTCATTCAGCAATTAATTTTGATTAATTAAGAAACTGATTAAAATACACAAGAACGACCCCTTCAAACATACGTGTGACACTTGGTAGCTCAGAAACAGTTAGTGTTTGACAACCTAGCAGTGTTTACACAAAGTTTAGGATGTGTTCAGGAAGTGGGGATGGTTACTTGTGTTAGGATAAATTGGACAATAGTTTACTTAACACTTAATTACTCTCACTTTTATTCTTGTTTTAGGTGATCAATTGATAAAACACAAAATAATAAAACTCTTATGCCTCAGTCGCACTTAACCATACACTTGCATTTCACAAGTTGGACTGAGAAGACAACGAATGGACAACATGAACTCATCGTTTAGCTCTAGCGTACTTGGTAATTAAAGTCTGCGAAATACAACCAGCTCACATGTGAATATCTATGATTTGTATGGTTGGGTGTAGGGGTACCTCGCCGCTCATCAACTACCATGGTGCTATTACTATTACAATGATGTTGCATATATATTTTTAACAAATTATTTATGTTAACTACTAGTTAAGTTTTTGATGAATGATTATGTCTCTTTCAATCATCATGATAGTTACTCTATAGCTCTAAATACTCTTATGCATTCATGAGCAAGTATAAGAGAACATAAGTTCTAAATGTTGTTTTTTCTTTACATCTTGAATAATGTCTTGCTATACTATGTATATTTCTAAGGATGTAAGAAGATATGAAAATATTTTTTTTATTCTTGTAGATTTTTAGCAGCCCAATATAATGGATGATATAGACAACCCAACTAAGAAAAATTGTTTTTTTTTTATTTTGTAGTTTTCATATTTTCATGATCTAGATGAGTTTTTAGTTGAACCTAGCTTGTTGGAAAGCTTGTTACGCAATCTACCAGCCTATAAAATTTTAGATCGATTAAAATTGATTTGATGGTTGAAATCTATAACACAAAAGTGGCTTTGAATGTGATTTTTTAACTTCTTTGATTAATGAGAATTGGTGAATATGATGAACTAAGGATGGATGAACTTGTAATGGGATAAATTGTGAGATTAAAATTGGGATTATAAATGATAAATAAGATATGGGATTATGGCATAAATTATAGAATTACTTCCATGACATCAATTGCTTCACTTAACAAACATGATTTGCCTACATATTTATAGCAAAATGATGGGACCATAATAGAATATGATAGAACAAGTCTATTTTATGGAAAATTAGGTTGGAAATTCAAGAGACATGAGAGATTGGGGTCATTCTCTAATTACATTCACCCATCAATCTTTCAATAAAAGTAAAAATAATAGAATTTCCTATCTTGTCTTATGTTGCATAATAATTCAAATATACATTACGTAGCTTTGGTCCCTATTTTACAAAAAAGCTATTTTGGCTTCACTTGATCTTCTTTTCTTAAAGTTTGAACTTTGTCTTCATGCTTTCACTTGTATTTGTTGGACCTTTTATCATTTTGAATTTAGGCTTATTAAATTTGTTTCTTTGTCTTACTTCTAAATTGCAACATGGACATTTAAAATGAGCAGAGTAAGAATTTCCAAAGTGTATACTAGTACCAACAGTCCTTCCTTAGGAAAACACTTTGGAGTTGTTGTAGCTTGCCTTTGAATTTAACCAATCTTCAATTGCTTTGGAAACTTGCTCAATATTTTTGATCATTGTTCTCCTTAGTTGAACTTATATTTATTAATTTGAACTTCAGTAGTTGTTTCTTGTTTTGAACTGTCTTCTTGTTCTTTTGATTGCTTTAGTGAGGTCCTTCTTAGTGATGGTAAATAATTTTTTTAGTCATAACACCAAAGGGAAGCTTTTCAATCAAGGTAAATAATATAGGAGGTGAGGAAGAGTTGACTACTCATAGTAAATCATAGATATTATTATTTGTAATATTCTTTTTTTTTTTAGATTTTCCATTTTTAAAAAACTAGCATCTCATTTATTATTTTCACTATGCACCATCCTTTTGCTTATCCATGAACTATGAAGATTTGATTTTTCTTAAAAGGAAATGATCCTCTCTAAGGGGTGGGGTGGGCTAGGTGGGTGGGTGGTGCATATGGAGGGCCCTCACGAAAACTAGGTGATTGTATATACCCCCAAAACATAGCTAATCATGGAGGCTTAATTTTTATCCTACCAAGGTGGGATCTTGGTATGGTTGGTGGATGAATGAAAGTCTAACCTCTTATGAGTAGCTTTGCTCATACTTGAATACTTGAACCTAGGTCTTTCAACTTGAGAAATAAGTGCCTTACCATCACTCTAAATAATAGTCCTTAATAAATATATACTTAATTTAATGTATTGTCACGTAATTACTAATAAGGTTGATGTAATCAAATGTAATATCATTTAATTAAAGATGAAGCTCGTGCTCAAGGACCAAGGAGGCCCTTGATGATAGTCAAATATAAATTAACAAAGGCATGAAACTTCACTTTCATTTTTAAACACCTTTTTTCTCCCAAAAAATAATTTTTTATTAAAGAGTAAAGAACTACTTTTAATTGAGATAAAAATTAAAGAGCCCCTTAATAGAGTGACTATGCTAATCGTAATAACAAAAAAAGAAAAAACATGGGGTGGGGGACTATGCACAAGATTTACAATCAGACATGCTCTGAATCACATATGACCATGTGACAGCCTTAATCCTTAAGATACTTCCTACCACGTTGATCCAAGTTTAGTTAAGTTAAAAAGATAACTAAGACCGATACCAGAACCTAAAGCCTATTGATGCTACGTTTTCTAATACTCTGGTAGAACATTAAGTGTTTCAAGTATGACTTGCTCGTGAAACCTTTTCCTTGCACAAGAGGTGTCAAACAATTAATAATAGCACTCATCGGTTGGTTCTCAAAAGTTAAATAATTGCATCTACTTGAGGTAAAAGCTAATACCTAGTAAAGTGAGTATAAATTAGAAAGAAATTGCTCCAAAGAAATTGTGAAGATAGAAACTTATTTTTCAATGTAACTTGTGGAAATTGGAAACTGGAAATTTTTATTATAGTCAAGAAATCACAAAGGATTTGTTAGATAGTAACAAAGCCTCAATATAATTTTGATGAAAGTTAAAAACATCATTAATGTAATGCCCCAAGCAAATAGGGTCGAAAGAAAGCAATCAACATATTACAACAATCAATATATTACAATTAATATGTTTATTTTTTATGCTTTGTTTGCACAATCTACAAATATACTCTTCCTTTGGTAAATTGATCAACCAACGTGTCTCAATATGAGAGCTCATTCTTACTTAGCAATTTGATTCCTTAAATAAATAGGAACAACTAAGAATATATACTTTTGAATGCTAACTAACAAACCTCCTTTAACACACTGTAAATAAATAAAAATGTTTTTTTTCTAACATATTCAACCAAACTTTAGCCAAGACCTTTTTTTTGTAGTTCTCTAAAAGAGTCTTTTGTTTAAAAGAAGATACTCTATTACAATATTCCATATTCCATGACCAAAGCCATAATTTTCCTTATGCAACCATCTATTTTTGTGTAAGATTCATTATCTCCTTGGCAAAAGCTAAATTTAATTTTAGTCCATCTATTGTAATAAAAATTATCCAAATGGCCATTGCAATAAATGTATTTCATAACAATTGAAAATTATCCAAATTGCCATCGGATTAGATGTATTTCATCATTATTTCAGTTAAAGTCATATGATTGCATGATGAGAAAGCCACCTAATTCCAAATTGCCTGTCAAATCACAGTGATTGTTTGACGTGAAGAATACCTAATTCAAGTTTGGTAATAAATCTTGTACAGCAAAATATTGCTGAATTCTCATGGATTCTTTTGTGTGCTTAACTTGCCTTTTCAAATTTCATTGTTCTCAAAACCCTTATAAATTAATTATAAATTAAATATTATTTAGCAACTATAAAACCACCGATGGTTGGCCTGTCGGGTAGAAAAACCCAAACTTGACTATCTCTTAGAGGGTGTGAACGCCCATGGGATATTCACAGTTACTTAAAATACATGGCGTTTTCTTCCACAAATGCATCATCATGTTTTGTGAGTGTCATGATGAGCCAAAACCACCCCTGGGTAACTGCAACAACAATATTTTCCGTGAAAACGACAACACGAAACTAAAAAAGATTCCATTTTTACAGTTGAGTGTACCAGGACAGGAGTAAGGCTGTATTTTGCAGCCTTGGGCAGTTGGTCTTATTTAGCTTTTGGGAATTTTCATGCCTTGAACTTTGAAGCCTAATTTCACTGCAATAATCCAATTTTCTAAGCCCAAACACCAAAAAATACTCTTTCACATCCACAGATTGATGTCACAACAGCAAAGGATCATGTTCCCTGCGCTGGATACATATTGATTTTTCTTAATCAATTTTCAAATTACTTCCCATCTCATAATTGCATTCTCTGTAGCGCTTGCTTTTTAATTGGTTGAAATTTCGTACCCCATCATATTCTGATTCTGTGGGCTCTGACCATGCACAGTCCTGGTGGCAGATATGCACTCACATTTGATTGAAGTACGAAAAGTGGTGAGCTCTAAATTTATGCAAAATAATGATGGTGATCCTGCCGTTTCCGACTTCGCTTTCTGCAGAAGCATACTCCCTTTCACAATGAATGAAACAATTGCAGAAAGTTGCACACACAAAACATCCTCCGACGATCTTATTAGTAATTTACTACCCATAAACAAGGCCAAAAATCTTGGTAATTGTAATCGTATAGGGCACCAGATCAGGTCTGTTTAAACCCAGGAAGGAATAGAGACTTACAGTAAATACATACTAAGAAGAGAAGAGAGGGGGAGACTCCATTACTAGAGATTGCAGGAAAATATGTAGCACATAATAATAATAATAATAATAGAACATGCAGAGACATAATTCATGGATCACTGTGTTTTTGTGTGTAAATATAGTCCACGTGAGCTGCCAAAGAACGTCTGTCTATGCAGTCTTCCTTTGAAATATCAGAAACTCCTTCATCACACTTCAGTAGTAGGCCTGATTCTTCTTCTGCTCCTGCTTGTGTATCTTCCCATGCCTGATTGACATTCTTCTTCATCTTCATCTACATGCACAACATGATCCATCATCCATCGGCAGAACAGGGGCATCTCACTGCTACTGCATGATTCAAATGAAACAGATAAGACAGTTGCTTACCTCTGTGGGTTTCTTCTTGCCAATACTATTGGCAACAACAGATTCATAATGATTCCGAATTGATCTAGCCTCTGCAGCAAAGACCCACCAAAAGTTTCAGACAACAAAAACACCCATGGAATGATCATGATTTGTACTGTCTACATACAATAAAACCAAACCCACAAAAACAGAAACCCAGAATCAGTACCTGAAATAGTGCACAAAACATGCACAAAGAGCACCAGCAACAGCAGCAGAAGAACAGGACTCCTAGGAACTTGTTCCACAGCCATGCTCACTTACCAGGAAGAAGAAGCAGTAGCAACCCAGAAAAACACAGAGAAATAGCCCAACAGATAGATTCCCACAAAGCTAAAATAAAAATTGAGGGCCAAGAGTAGTGCAGGGTTCTGCAGTTAAATACAGTTGCAAATAGCATGGGCAGACAAAGAAAGGTCACGCTCTTTGCATTTTGGAATGTAATTGTGACAGAAGATAACCAAAAACTGCATGCGCAAGTCAAGAATCTGAAGTAATCCGTGCAGAAAACCAATCGGCAGCAACCCTCAAAGGCAAGCAAAGCTTGTGTTTCACATTATCCTCATCTTCATTCATTACCCCCTAACAATAGCAATAGCTGCTGCTTTTTACGTTGAGCCCAGCCACACAAAAAAGAGCGAAAAAAAAAAGGGTAAAAAAGTTGGGAAGGAATAAGGTGTTCATTGCTCTGTTCTCACTGCCCCCACTTTCTGATCTTGGTTTTCTTGGCTTTGCCTTGCTTTTGGGGTTTGTGGGCACCGTGTTTTGTATGCGGTCCAACTGTGAAATGTTGTCGGTTTCGTTCAGAGCTGCCACAGAGCCACGGCACAGGCGATGAGGACGAGAATAATGCCGTCTCTCTGAATTTGATTTTGATATAATGCATGTACCTCTGCACATGCATTGGCCGTCTGTTCTGTTTAGTATTTCAGAACTAAGTTTGACGGCTATTTACGGATAAAAACAACAGATTTGCAGTTCCTTCTGTGACTTGATCACATGCAGGGCTACGCTACCTGTTTTCCCATAACATTTGATTTCCTGAATCATTAACTTATTATTAATGTAAAAAGAATAATCTCATCAAACACAATGGACATACTGCCATCTTACTATTAATGCAAAAAGAATAATCTCATTAAACAATCTCCTTCAGGTTTAATGGACATTTTGTCATGGGTTTACGAGGATCGTCGAAAGTCTACCTTAGTGAATTAGCCCAAGCTTAACAAGTGGTTATGCTTAAGCTTGAACTTAGGTGTTATGACGCAGAAACAAGCACCTTACTATGCTCAAAGTATAAAATCTATTTGATAAAAAAGAGTTAAGATTTCATTCTTAATGGATGAGCATTCTCTTTCAAAGACTTTCTTTGATAAGATGAGCATTGAGATTGTATAAGATTTTGTTTGAAAAAGGATTAAGCTTTCACTACCAACTTACTTTAATTGGATGAGCGTTCTCTCTCAAGTGACTTTTTTAAGTAATAGGATAAGCATGGAGACTTGAGTAGAAGATGAGCGGCAGGATAAGAAATGAGACTTAAGGTATTGGATGAGATATCTGGGTATTCGCAAAAGCTAAAAAGAAGTAGCCGACATTGCAGTAAGCTTTTACCAATTTCATATTTGATGTTCGTTTTAATTATATTTGATTAATGTAAACCCTTTTCTTTGATGTGACCTGTCAGCAGTAACAACCATTTTAAAATTGGATAACTGAAAGTCTCCTTCATAAAATATCTACGTCAATTTCAGGCTTTGCATGATATTGGTATGAAATTCTGCACTGCTCCTGCAGCAAAAGATGAGCATCTCTGAACACTAATTTAGTAGTAACATAATGGGCCCCCATGGGCTCCATGCTCCATGCTGCATAAGTGCATATCATATCGATCTACATGCATTAAAAAACTGATTGAGGCCTTAATTCTTGTCTTTGGAAAAAGGGGTACCTTAAATGATGAGGGCTCCTTTAAACAAGAAGTTTGGTCAAAATGTCAAAGTGAGTTTCAAAATTTCATCATGGGTTGGGTTGGTTCAATTCCAACAGCAAGACCAGCATCATGAAAGTAAGTGTTATTGAATTCTTCGCTGCCTTCTGCCTGCCACCCGCCATAATTATTATTATTGCAAGTTTTATGTGCGTTAACTGCTTGGACCGCAGAGAGCAGGCTACCAACCCTGAGAATCCATTTAAAAGCCGTCCATGGGAAACAGGATTATGCTTTTTGAAAAGCACAGGCACGCCTGAAATCAATGAGCCCCTAAGTTAGGATACGGGACTGTATGTAACAGGAGCCTCAAATTGGTACTGGTTGTTATTGATAGGTGGTCCAGTTGAGTTTTCATTGGCTGTATTAAGGTAATTTCAGCACATTTAAGTGGCTCGTGGCCAGGTACAAAACAGAAACCGAGGAAAGGAATTCAAGTTCACAGAACGAAAACAAGAGCATGAGCAGGGGTGTTAAGGGCTGAAGCATCTAGGCCCACGGCCATTATTTGCAACCCAGGGATTTGTCTCAGTTATTTTGCATTCCGGTTTTATTATGTCTTCACCTTTTGGAGAATGACGTTTTCTGTCAAGGTAAATAATTTTTTTTTCATAAGGGCCCAGGCTTTTGGTTACCAGGAATAAACTTGCTTGGTCTTAATGCCAAAGGGAGTTCTCTTATTGGTAAATATTACTAGTTTAGATATATATATTTATGATATATATATTATTTAGCTGAGAGAATCTTTTTTAATTTTCAAATTAATAAAATCTTAAATTGTTTCAGAGTTAATTTTTACATTGAAAATGAAAATCAAAACTAATATGCGTTATCTCAACCAAAATAATAATTATGTGAAAAAGTTATCTCTTAGCGAAGCATTATGATGATAACTATTTATTTCCATTGACAAATTCCCTCATTGTTATAACAATAAAATTATTAAATTATTTTACTACGACCAAAGAGAACTCTCTTGGATAGGGTTGGTAGGCCTCTCCACCAAAATAAAAATTAGTTATAACTAGTGATAAGCGACGAGGTACCCCTACACCCAACCATATGAATCACAAGCGTTCACATGCGATTTGGTTGAATTCTACATACTTTAATTACTAAATACGCTAAAGCTAAACGGTGAGTGCATGTTATTCATTCGTTGTCTTCCCAGTCCCACTTGTGAAATGTGTTTGTATGATTAAGTGTGACTAAGGCATAAGATTTTTATTATTTTGTGTTTTATCAATTTGCTCGCTTAGAACAAGAATAAAAGTGAGAGTAATTAAGTGCTAAGTAAACTATTATCTAATCTAGCCTAACACAAGTAATCATCCCCACTTCCTGGACACATCTTGAACTTTGTGTAAACATTGCTAGGATGTCAAACGTTAACCGTTTCTGAGTTGCCAAGTGTCACACGTATGTTCAAAGGGGTTGTGCTTGTGTATTTTAATGAGTTGTGTAATTAATCAAAATTAATTGCTACAAGAATAACATTAATGTAAATTACATGAAATCATGATATGTAAATGCATAAAGGAAGAAAGTCTCAAGTGTTGCAAGGATGAATCAAAGAGCTTGTCTTTATTGCCAACACAATGGTGTGTTCAGATACATCAATGCTTAAATAAAGATATGATCACACTTAGACCTCCTGCTACGAGCACTTGGAAAATATTCTAACTCTCAAATGAACAACCTGCAAGAGTTTTGTTACTTGACTGCCAAAAACTACTCTCAATTATGTGCTCAAGGGTTGTATTTATAGGTCTGAGAGTAACCCTGTGATATTGAATGCCCGATATTGCATCTTGGGCTGCAATATTGCGTACCTGATATTGTGTCCTTGATATCGCAGCCGCTTTGATATCGGAGGTTATGAAAAACACGATTTATCATACCCCCACGACTAAATGAAAACTTATCCTCAAGTACAAAAGAAGAGGAACAAGTCCCTTACAAAATATATTAGGAGGTATGGAATGTTTAATTGACATGTAGAGTGACACAGAGAAAACAGACAAATATAGAAGAGCCCGAGCATACATTATTACAATTGTGTATAGAACTGGGTGTTCATGACAACAGGAAAGAACATCCTTGGATGGAATGGACATCCAACCCCTCTTGGCAACAGAAAAATTTGAGAGAGGTAGAAGAGATCTAGTGGTCATGAACAATCTCCTGTGAGTGATATTGTTGCATCCTCCTTGGTGAAGATAGTCTAGCTTCCAGTCTATGCTCCCCACTACAATCACAACAAAATCAAGGATTAATATATAAAGTGTAACACATAGTGGTTGAATACCTTGTCTCGTCAGTGATTTCATCTAGCTAAGTTGTGATTGTGGTAGATTGGTTGCTTGATAATGTTAGTGGAAAAACTAACAAATAGGTTAAACAAGAGAAGTGATCCATAAAATTCAGAAAAAGCTTAACACAAGGAATACTGGAAATAGGGTATAGAAATTCACAATAATAAAAAGAAGGAATTCACTAAAAATAGGTGTGAAGATGCGTATAATTGGATGGCATTGATGGGGTAAATAAAAAGAATTTGATTGTAAAAATGTCTAAGGTTAAAGAACTTAACTTAACCAAACCAAAAGATATGCAAGTGGGTCCTCCCCAAAGTAGGCAAAAGCCTTTTATGCCCTTGCATAACTTCAAACCAAGGAGTCCATGGGCACCATGGATGATTAATAGTTACGAAAGGTTAAGTACAAAAACCCAAAAGTAATTGACTGAGAAACCCGACACATCAAACCAGAACATCAAATTAAAACATGAAATCGGTAGTGAGGTCAGGCATGAAAAGCATAGATGGATAAGAGAGAGAATGGAATGTAGTTCCTCATTATGGTCACATGAAGTCCCTTGTGGAGTTTATGATTAAATGACTCGGTAGCGTCCATCCTTAGTCCAAACCAAAACCAACCACTTTTAGTGACTTTGCATTGACATTCTAAGACTAGTCCATCCCCCAAGAATGCTACCACAAAACAACCACTATTTCAAATTAGAGAAGAAGTAGGAAGTGAGAAAGGGTCTTAGTTAGAGGAGACAAGACAAGTCCTATAACCAGTGCTTGTAGCCCTTTTATTTGGTCTAAGGGGTGTGCTTTGAATTCCCATTTTTTTTTGGAATGAGAACCACACCAGAAAAGACCCATTCATTTTCCCATTTATTTTGTCCAAGGGGTGTGCTTTGAATCCTCATCTCCTTTTTTTTATGAGGACCACACTATGCAAGGACTTATTCAACTTCCTATTGTGGAATGACACAAAATGGTGAGAAGCTCACAAGAACACTCCCATACATAGGAAAATAGAAAATCATGAAGAATATCGCATCCCTTTGAAGTCACACCCTATCCGAGCCTTTGATTCCTTCCTAATTCCGGAAACTACACAAGGCACCAATTTATTAAGGTTACATTAGTGAAAAAGGCACTGCATGTTTCCAAAATAAGGAAAACCATAGAGTATGTGGATGGGTGGATGATGTGGACTCACTGCCTATTACATGAAAAGAAACCATGTCCCAGTTATTAGCAACAACATTCAAAGTCAGAAACTAGATATCAACAATCAAATTACAAATGAAACATATCATCATCGAGTAGCACATTACCATTGTACCTGACACCTTATTAGCAAAAATAGTAGAGAATCACACCAAACATAAGAAAATATAAAAGAAAGTAAAAGAGTATTCAAGAGATTAAATATACTACAATGATGTAAAATAAAAACTTAGAAAAGATCAATAACCTGAAAAACAAAAAGATGTAAAACAAAGAATATGAAAACAAAAAGTTGTAAAACCAAAAATGTGTAAAACAAAAAAGTCAAAAGACTAAAGAGCCACGTAAAGTGTTAGTATGGGCGGCCATCTCCCCCACAACTAAGTTGAAAGGGGGAGATTTGAAAAATTGAGCATGGTTGTCCATCTGGTGAGGTGTTTGTTAAGTTGGTTGGCTTGGGCTCATGGAAAGGTTTGACTTGTTGGATGTTGACTAATTATTTCTTGTTTAGGCTATCAAGTTTATAAATAATCATGGCCCTAAGTAGAAAAGTCTCATCAATGATGTAAGATCCTTCTCACAACGTTTGAAATTTGGTTCGTTGAGATAAATGTGTAGGATTCTAGTAGAGACTTGAATGCCTTATGCATTTTTTTGGATGCCTTATGCATTTTTTATTTTGAGGTCATGGCGTTTCTTATTGAATGCCTTATGCATTTTTTTGGATGATAGGGCCATTAACCAATTTTCATCTAGCAAGTTAAGGTTCATTAATCTTTCCTTTTGTGCTAGACTTAGATCCATGTCAAGGTCACAAGTTGTAGAGAGTGTACGGAGCTTGGATTGGATGGGCAGTGTTGGTAGTTTTCCGTACATGAGATTATAGGGAGAATAACCTATGGGAAGCTTCCATGTGGAGTGATAAGCCCAAAGGGCATCATTTAATTTGGTGCTCCAATCCCTTCAGTATTTGCTAATAATGCACATTAGAATTTTTGTAATCTCTCGATTAGTGACCTCAGCTTGACCATTGGCTTGAGGGTGATAAGGTGTTGTGAGTTTGTGCTCAACCCCCAAGCGCTACATAAGTTTTTGGAAAGTGGTTCCATTGTTAGAAATTAAAGCATGAGACACACCAAACCTGTTTATGATATTCTGTTGTACAAACCAAGCAGTAGTAGTGGATGTAAAATTGGTGATAGCTGCTACTTCTACCCACTTAGTGCAATAGTTAACTGTGACTATTATATATGTCTTTTCATTTGACAAAGGTGCGATGGGACCCATAAAGTCAATGCCCCAAATATTGAATGGCTCAAGAGGCTGAATCCATTGCTATGGCCCCTCCATTTGAGCTATCATTCCACCATTCCTCTGACAACGATCACAAGCACGGATGAATTGGTGTGCATCCTTGAATATTGTTGGCCAGTAATATCCCGCCATGAGGATTTTGATGATCATGCATCTCCCAACATAATGGCCCCCACAAAGGCCCAACATAATGTGTAGTTGATTTGTGTCAGGGACACACTAGCGCACCAGGTCATTGAGACATACTTTGTAAAGATTCCCAACATAAAGTGTCCAGCCCTTGCAACAATTCTTGCTTCACCAGATAAGTGAGGATGGTGTCATACCATTTTGGTTCATTGGGCATTTGTGTATTAATAGCCCGTAAGGAGAGATTCATTAGAAAATTGATCAAATAAGGGGCTTTCTTTCTCTTTGTCATCCCATCTTAGTCGTGATAAGTGGTTAGTGACCACATTTTCCATACCCTTTCGATCTACCATTGTGAGATCGAACTCTTATAAAATCATGAGCCATTGTATAGCATGAGGGCTCACCAATGGTTTATTTATTAAAAATCAGATGGTGCTATGATCCGTGTGCATGAACACTTTATAGCTAAGCACATAGTGCCTGAACTTCTTTAATGTGAACACCACTTCCATCAACTCCTTTTCCATGGTGGTGTAGTTCAACTATGCACCTATGATACTTTGGCTTGCATAGTGAATGTAATATGGGTGTTTTTGATCATCCAATTGTGTAAGCACTATCACCAAAGTATAATTTGATGCATTAGTCATCACATGAAACAACTTGGACAAATCAGGTGCTTGTAGAATTGGGATTTCAACAAGCTTCTACTTCAATTGTTGAAATGCTATTTCACACGTAGGGATCCTGACAAATGGTGCATCTTTCTTTGTTAATTCAACCAATGGTTTGGCAACCTTGGAAAAGTTCTTGGTGAAGCACCGGTAGTAGCCAGTATGACCAAGGAATGACCACACTTCTTTAAATGTTTCCTGTTGATGGTTTATTCCTTGGATGACCCTTATCTTTTTATGTTTCACCTCAATTCTTACTTTCGAGATACAGTGCCCCAAGACTATGCCTTCCTAGACCATAAGATGGATCATTTTCCAATTGAGCTGGAGTTTTGTTTCGACACATCTCTTTAACACCTACTCAAGATGGTCTAGGGCTTGCTCGAACGTAGCTCCATAGGTAGAAAAGTCATCCATAAAGACTTTTACACCACTACTGATTTGTTGTTGGAAAATGCTAAGGACTAATTGTTGGAATGTGGTTAGGGCATTACATAGACTAAATGGCATTTGATAGTAAGCAAAATTCCCCTAAGGACTTATGAAAGTCATCTTCACTTGGTCCTCTGGTGTGATTCGGATTTGGTTATAGCCACTATAACCATCCAGAAAGCTGTAATAGCTATGCCCAGAAATGGTGTCTAGCACTTGGTTGACAAAAGGCAATGGAAAATGATCTTTAAAAGTTGTCATATTAAGTAGTTGAAAGTCGATGCACACTCTCCATTTTCTTCCTTTCTTAGGCATGATCATGAGTGTACTAACCCACTCACTATCTGCAATAGGGTGGATGAATCCCACCTTGAGGAGTTGTTCAATCTCCTCTTTGATAATTTGTTAAATTTGGAACTCCAAATGTTGCTATGTTTGTCATTTTGGCTTAATGGCGGGGTTAGTGTATATCTGATGCTGGCATATTCTTGGATCTATTCAAGTGAGCTTGAAATATGACCAAGCAAAGGCTACTGACCATTTTTCCACAACCTTCATCAACATCTTCTTTTGTTCTGTAGCAAGCTTGGCATTAATAATAATTTGCCTTCCATTTTTTAAGAACACATACTCCATTCCGATCAGTAATGTCTTCAATTCAAGGGGTTCTTATTTAAAATTATCAAGAATCTCCAACTATTCCCAATTGATATCATCATTTACTCCCTCGAAGAGCTGGTGATGAACTTGCTTGAGTTTATCCATACTTGCAACATATTCACACATTAGGTCCTCAGTAGGTTCCATGCACAATGTACTGTTGCTATAATTAGCTATAAGCCACTAGGTGCCTTCTTGTTTTGTGGCTATTATGTATAGAAATCTTTGAATTTCAGCTTCTGGTGCACACAACTTGCATACAGAGATAGATGTTCACTTTACTGACCATAGCTTCTGCACACAATGGCACCTCGAATCACTGTATGTGATACATGGAACCCTCTTTTTCTTGATCTTTCCAAATTCATTTTCTTTAGATATCTCCAAGGAAAGATCTCTAATGCCCATTTTGGCATCGACGGTGCTTAACCATGTCCTTCCCATAATAATTGGGAAGTCCCACTTGCAGTTCTCCACCTTGATTACTAGAAAATTGGTAGGATATGACCACCCACAAACGGTGGTTATGATGTCCTCTACCAGTCCTAATGAAATAGTGATGGATTGGTCTACCAACTCTATCCTAATGTTTCTCTTCTTCAAGGGGGAAAGGTTTTACATAATGTACATCTCATGTGAGATTAGATTAACACCAGAACCAGAGTCAAGAAGAGCTTTAAAAGGCTCATTCCCAGAAATTTGCAAATATACTAAAGGACTCCTAAGGTCAACTAACTTTTTGGGTAGGTTACCAGCTCGAATCTAATTAGATATAGCATGGGTTAACATTACAATATGGATTTGAGAGGGATTTTGGGTTGAAGGGGACTCAGGTACAGGTGAGACAAAAGAAGGTGGAGGAGCAGGGTTACCAACCATTGATGTGTCTAAGGGATTTGGTGAACTACAAGGTTAGAAGAAGAATCTTTTCTTTGTTCATGGTTCCAACCCACTTGGTGGGTTAACCAGTTGCAGATTAACCACCCTCATATCATTTCTTTACTATGGTTGGGTAAGAAATTCATCTTGCATTGATGGAGAAAGTGGTAGTTGTGTAGGAGGTAGAGGAGTTGGTGTAGGAATAGGAGGAGCATGAGGATAGTAGGTGGCATCCCTCCTTGGATATGGCGGTTGGTACCCTTTAAGAGGGTAGTGGTGAGGTTGGTAAGTGACAACATGACCAAAGGAGTCTTGTGGAGATGAAGGTTGCTGAACATAATAACCATAGGGATCTAGTTGCCAGTAAGGATACTACTATCTTGGAGGTGCCAACACCCATGATTGTGGTTGCTGCCATTGTTGGTATAATTCATAAGGTTGCGGTGGAGTTCCACTTGGATAGTACTACTATGGTTGGTGGAACTATCGAGATTTGCCTTGTGGATAAGGCAATCTTTTAGGTGTTTGCCTTTGTGCAAGTCACGGATGTAAGGCATACACCCCAAATTCTTGCAAGTGTGACACAATTGGACAACATCCCTTGGGATGTTCGTATTGGCAAATGTCACACTCGCCATCATCATATGAGTCAATTTCTGCAACCACCTCTATTGCAGCCATCTTACCCTTACCCTTGGATATGGCACATTCAGCTTCCTTACATCTCCGGTGCTCACACTCACCACTTTGCTCCTTGGATTCTTCAGCAATTTTTAAGACAACTTGAAACTTGTTGTCCATGGAGTCCCGTAATTGATCAACCTTAGCTGTGATTTTAGATTGCAATTTTTGGAGTGGCAAGGTTTTCTAATTAATCACCTCATATTTGGTTAACTCATCCTCACTATCACAAAATCGAACCCCCATTTTGCTGATAGAAGGGTCCCTATTGTATTTCTCTGCACTTTCTCGCTTTCTCAATTCTCCCTCCTTGCTAGCTACCTGTTTAATTAACTTTTGAATCTGATGGGTACTTAACTTTGTCAATCTCCCTTAGGCATATATGCCAAGAGTTTTCCTTATTTTAGACTGTAACCTGTCTATGATATGACAAAGTTGATCAAGCTGAGAGTATCCATGGCTAGGACACTTATGCAACAGAGAGTGGTATCGGCCAGTAGTGGTATCCAAGGGCTCATGGTTTCTTTGTTTCCACCCTTTGATCTGCTTCCTCAAATTGGATACACAGGAGTACATTGGATATTTGTCATTGAACAATTCTAACATCGTACTCCATCGCCATATTAATTCTGGCTCCAAGGACTAGTACCAAATTTCTACTTCCTTTATGAGTGTCCTTGGAAATAACTTCAACTTCTGCTAGTCATTTTTAATATTCCATAAGGCACATGCATCCTGGAAGGCTTGGAGATGCTTTTGCGGATCAACATCATAACCTCCATTAAACTGAGGGATGTTGTTCATGTTCAGCCTCTTCATTCTGCTATCCTTTACATGCCTTGTTAGAATTTTCATAGCCTCTACAATGTTTAACATGCTTTGAGTGTCAAGTAGAGGTTCATCAAGGCCATGGTGGTGGTGCCTACAATGTTCTCTACTAATCCTTCTTTCATGGTGGTGGTTTTTCTTAGATTGCCCACACCTCCGGTCACGACTATCTCAAAAGTCCCTTCTGTTGTTTTGGTTCCGTTGGTCACCTCCATCATGGTCATGCCCTCTACGACCACGATTTGAGCCAATTGAAGAAGAAGAAGAAGACAATGAAGGGGAAGAAGAAGGAGAACTTGCATCATGCCGATGCCTATCACCCTTCCTTCAATGATCACGACCACAATCACCATCATGACCTCCCTTTGCCCCCTTATCATGACTCACTCCTCCAAATCCATTTTTTTCATTGGATCTGTTCTGACCAAAACCTAGATTATGAAATGTGGATTGCATGTTCTAGTTGAGGGCCCCTTGAACAAAATCAAAGAGAGGAGTATCACCAAAGGAAAATGACCTAGAGAAGTGTTTGCCTCTATCCAATGGGCTAAGTGGAGGTGGAAAAGTGTTCGACCCCTTACCCTTCACAAGCTCATGTTGGTGCTCCAACTGATGATTCCTTAACCTTTGTGCTTCAGTGGGATGATAATCCCTTGAATCAAGATCTCACATTTTGTACTTCCTATGTAGATGTTGAAGTCCATGTTGTGCAAGCGTTAGCTAAAGCATAGTTGGAACAAATCGATTAGGTTGCAACACAATTGAGAAATCTGAATCTAAAGGGCCCTAGATCTACTATTTATGCTAAACAAAAATTAAAGAACTTTGTTAGAACAAAAAACACACTTACAATCTATTAATTGAGAATATATATATTTATCAATATGTGCTGCTACAATTATATAGACTTGGATCCTTCCAAGAATGGATTTGAAGAGATAAGCATGAGTCTCTAAAATCATGGGAATGATCCTTATCATCTTATTTATGGATGAGATAACCATGGGTATGGATCTGCATGGACAATTAGGATCTCATCTTATTTAGAATAAATAAAAGGATGAGATCAATCTCCTAATAATGTGGAACATCTACACATCATCTTCCACAAACCCTCCCATGATGGTAAGGGGTTCCTCTCCAAGGAGGTCTCTGAAGGAATATCTGCTAGTTGTGCTTCAGTTGCATAGTGTTCCATGTTGAGAATGTTATCTTGGATCAGGCTTCTGAGATGGTGATGCTTGATATTAATGTGCTTGGTATGCCCATGATGAACTAGATTGTGAGCCATTGCAATAGCACTTGTGTTGTCACAATATAAGGGAATGGGAGGATTAAGAGTAAATCCCATTTTAGTGAAAACAGAGTGAATCCACATGGCCTGAGAAGTAGCACTTGATGTAGTTATGTATTCTACTTCGGTTGTTGAGAGTGTGATTGAAGACTGCTTCTTTGATCCCTAAGAGATGAGTGATGGACTAAAGAAGAGACAAAAACTAGAAGTTGACTTTCGATCATTAAGGTCACCTCCCCAATCCACATCAGTGTATCCCCATACCTTGAAGTTTGTATGTCGATGGAATGTGATCCCAAAATCTATTGTAGTTCTTAGGTAATGTAGAACTCATTTTGTAGCTTTCCAATGTGATTCATGCAGACCTTGCATGAACCAAGAAAGGTAATTGATAGCATATTGAATATCTAGATGAGTATTGGAGAGATACAATAAACCTCCAACTAGGGATCTGTATAGTGATGAATTGACTGAAGGAGATTTATCATTCTTGGTAAGTTTTATACCAAGGAAGAGTGGTGTGTTTGAGAGATTACTATTAATCATGCCAAATTTCTCAAGTAAGGATCGAGCAAATTTCATTTGGCATATGGAAATGGATTTTGTTCTCTGGATTACTTGAAAACCTAAAAAATATGAAATTTTCCCTAGATCAAACATTTCAAACTCATTTTGCATAGAATTAAGAAAATCATTTCCTAATGCAATTCTAGATGAAAAATAAATTAAATCATCTACATACAGACAAACAAAAATAAAATCATCTCTAGATACCTTTTTGTAAATTGTATTTTGGGACTGAAGATGGATGAACCCCTCTTGGATGAAAAATGAATGAATATGTGCATACCATGCACGTGGAGCTTGCTTCAGCCCGTACAAAGCTTTATGAAGCTTGTACACATGATCTTATTTTCCTTCATCAATGAAACCTGGGGGTTGTTCCACATAGACTCTTTCATTTAGAACACCATTGAGGAATGTAGATGCCACATCCAGTTGATATACAAGATAGCCAGCTTGTGCAACAATAGCTAGAAAGATTTTCATAGATTCCATTTGTGAAACGGGAGAAAATTTTTCATCAAAGTCTCTGCCTTGATGTTGGAGATAGCCCTTGGCAACTAGACGAGCTTTGAATTTGTCTAGTCCACCATATTGATTCTCTTGATTTTGAATATCCATTTTAAGCTGATGACAGGCTTACCAAATGGATGAGGAACTAGACTTCAAGTGTTGTTTTTATTGATTTGATGTAGCTCACATTCCATTGCTGCAATCCAATGATCATCCAGCATAGCTTCGACGAAGGTGGATGGTTCTTCCAGACCATTAGAGCTCCCCCCCATTGGTATAAGAAACACGTAGAAGTCATCACCCACGTTGGAGAAGAGAGTAGTGGTAGCATCTGCATCACCTTGGGTTGGCTGGATATGGTGCTAGTGAGAATGATTGCGGGTTAGGCAATGGTGAAAATTTAGATCTAGCATTTGGGAGGCTGGGTGAGAGAGAGCCACCCATGAGGAAGAAAGAGAATGCCAAGGAGGAGTCATGGATGGACCTGGGAGGGTATGACTACTAATCGGATCAAGGAGGGCATTTCTATAGAAAACAGAGTAGAAAGAGGAAGGAAAATATGTGTAGACATCGGTGTAGAAGCACGTGGAGTTAGAAGCCCACAGGGAGCAACATTGGATAGAATGGTGGATGGAAGGAGGTCCAAAAAAGGGTGGATTGTGTGTTGGTGGATGCAAGAAATGAGGATTGGATGTTGTCGGAATAACGAAATTAGTAGTTGGAGGGAATGATAAACATGGAGCTGGGGCATCAAAATTGATGTCTGGCTGTTGTTGCACAGAATGGAGGGAGCACCGATGAAGAAGGATAGGTGCTAACACATGGGAAACAGGTGAGAAAGACCTTGCAAAAATGGGGGGCCATTGGGGCTTGGGAGTTGGACAGTTCCCGTGGTGTCCGTGATCCTGGGAAGGAAGTCCCTGTCTAGTAGAAGAGTCTCGAGACGTGTGCCAGCCTAGCGTCATTGGAGTGGGTTTGGCATTGGAAAGAGAATAGCCTAAAGGGTGCTCAAAAAATACGTCGATGCTAGGCCCTGCACAAAACATTTTTGTTGCTAGAAAAAATAGATTGTGGTCAATGTAGTCCTATTCTAGAAAATTGACATCATGGGAATCAACGACCTTGTGATTGTTTTTATCATAGCACTTGTAAGCTTTAGATGTGGGAGAATATCCAATGAAAATACAAGGCATAGCTTTGCCATCTAATTTTTTTCTATTTTGGGCAGGGATGTGCACATAGCAGGGTGAACCAAAGATTTTCAAATGTGAAATATTAGGTGTATAACCATGCCAGAATTCATAGGGTGTTTTATTGTGAATTGATATGGAAGGTACTCTTTTAAAAGATAAATTGATGTTGCACAAGCTTCTACCCAAAACATATCCACTAAGTTTGATAGTTGTAGTAAACACCAGCCATTTCAACCATGGTTCTATTTTTCCTTTCAACTACTTCATTTTTTTGGGGTGTATAGGATGTGGTAGTTTGATAAATAATTCCATTCTTCTTGCAGAATTCCTCAAATTCTTGGGATAAAAATTCACCACCATGATCTGTTTGGATTTGCTTAATTGTATTGCCACTTTGATTTTCTACTACCACCTTGAATTCTCTAAACAATCCCAATGTTTGATCTTTTAATTTCATAAAATAACCCCAAGAAAATCTAGAAAAATCATCCATGATGATTAACATATAGCGCTTTTTGCCTAGGCTGAATGCTTGCATGGGACTGCATAAATCCATATGAACTAGATCTAATTTTTCTTGAGATCAATGTTCTTTCCTAGGAAACGATAATCTTGTGATTTTTCCTAGTTGACATATGCCATAATCATGACTATTGGGCAAATAAAATTTTGGCATACCTTTGATGAGTCCTTCTTTCTGCATGCGGTCCATTGAGCCAAAGTTGACATGTCCTAATTGAGCATGCCACAACCATGCAACGTCATCAATGATAGTGAGGCATTGAACATCCTTTTGTATCTGCAACTTATACATTTGATGTTTGCTAATAGGGATAATGGAAATACCCTTATCATCATTAGCCTTAGATATTTTACAAATAATCTTTTCAAATGCAACATGATATCCATTGTGACATAATTGTCCCACACTTATTAAATTATTTAAAAGATCTGGAACAAAGTAGATCTAGGAAATAACATAGTTGTTACCTTGCGTGGTTGTGAAGGTAAGCGATCCAATCCCCACAATGGTTAACTTCTTCCCATTACCTATGGTGGCCTTTCCATCATATGTTCCAGACTTGAGAAGAGTTTCTTGTTCCTAATCATGTGATTATTGCACCCATTATCAACATACCACATGTTGTTGTCGCTAGCATCTGATGCCTTTGTAGAGATCAAGAGGTAGTCTTCCTCCTCTTTAGTATAAAAAAATTTCTCACTTTTTTGGTGATTCTTATGGTGATCTTCATCTTGTGCAATTTTTGCTTTTCCTTTCTTTTCATTCTTCTTCCTAGACCAAGATTCATGAGTATTGTGGGTGTTGGTACCACATAAATCACAATGCTTACCTTCATTTGATTGATTTGATTTTCCACAACCATGACCTCCAGATCTACCATGACCACATCCTCTGAATGAGGATCCACTTAAGGATCTTTGATTTTGATTGAATGATCTTTGGAATTGTGCTTGAAATGCATTTGTTGTTGAATCCTCACGATCAACAATTCTTTGCTTGTATGTCTTCAAGCTTCCTACAAGCTCAACCATGGTCATCTTATTGAGATCTCTTGCTTCTTCAATAGCCACCATGATGGGATTATATCGTTGGGTCACACTTCAAAGGATCTTTTCAACAACATGCCTTTCCTCAAGCATTTCTCCACAAGACTCAAGTCCATTTCGAACTTGTTGAAATCGACTGATGTATTGATCAATATTCTTTGAATCTAGCATGTGCAAAGATTCAAAAAATTTTCTTAAAGCTTGTAACTTGACAACATGAACTTTTAATGATCCCTTGTATGCAATCTCCAGTGCATCCCATGTAGCTTTGCTTGTTGGATGCATGACGATTTTGGGAAAGACTGTCAAATCTAACCTAGATTGAATGATGAATAATGATTTTGCATCTTTCTTATGAAGCTTCTTGGCTTCATTCTTTTCATCTTCTATTAGGGCTTGAAATGTTGCTTGATCAGCATCTTGAAATCCACCTTCAACAATATCCCATAGATCTTGTGAGATCATAAATGTCTTCATCTTGATTGCCCAATATTCATAATTTTCTCCATTGAATACAGGAATTTGCAGAGACACGAATCCATTATTTTGGGTCATTCTGGAGAGATCTATTGTCAAGAATTTGAGCTAATTGAGCTCTGATACCAAATGAGAAATTTGAATCTAAAGGGCCCTGGATCTACTATCTATGCTAAACAAAAATTAAAGAAATTTGTTAGAACAAAAAACATACTTACAATATGTTAATCTAGAATCTATATATTTATGAATATGGGCTGCTACAATTATATAGACTTGGATCCTTCCAAGAATGAATTTGAAGAGATAAGCATGAGTCTCTAAAATCATGGGAATGATCCTTATCATCTTATTTATGGATGATATAATCATGGGTATGGATAAGCATGGATATGGATAAGCATGGAAAACTAGGATCTCATCTTATTTAGAATAAATAAATGGATGAGATCAATCTCCTAATAATGTGGAACATCTACACATCATCTTCCACAAGCTCATGTTGGTGCTCTAGCTGACGATTCCTTAACCTTTGAGCTTCAGTGGGATGATAATCCCTTGAATCGAGATCTCGCATTTCGTACTCCCTATGTAGATGTTGAAGTCCATGTCACGAAAGCATTAGCTAAAGCATAGTTGGAACAAATCAATTAGGTTGCAACACAATGTTGCCTTCCATGTCATGCCATCGTAGCATTTTGTCTTGATGTAAGATGAAGGTAAAGTATGGTACATACTCATCAGGATGAGCATATACCACTTGGTATTGCTGAGGCACCTAGTCTGCCTTGGGTGGAGATAGACTCCTGTGAGAGGAAGAAATTTTATGTTAATGAATTAATATGCAGTGTGCAATTAAGATTTAATTTAATTGTAATAATAATTTTTGTTTTTGTAAGATTTGACTCTTAGGGTTTGAACAATGAGGTTAGTAAGTTTCACTAAGTTTAGATAGTGCACGTAGAACTAAAGTCCCTGAAAATGGTGCCTATGATGAGTGGCGAGGTACCCCTACGCCCAACCATATGAATAATAGGCATTCATGTGCAATCTAGTCGAATTCTATAGACTTTAATTACCAAGTACACTAGAGCTAAATGGTGAGTGTGTGTTGTCCATTCGTTATCTTCCCAATCCCACTTGTGAAATGCAATTGTATGGTTAAGTGTGATTGAGGTGTAATATTTTTATTATTTTGTGTTTTATCAATTTGCTCACCTAGAACAAGAATAAAAGTGAGAGTAATTAAGTGCTAAGTAAACTATTATCTAATCTAGCCTAACATAAGTAATTGTCCCCACTTCCTGGATACATTCTGAACTTTTTGTAAACATTGTTGGGTTGTCAAATGCTAATCATTCCTAAGCTACCAAGTGTCACATGTATGTTCAAAGGGGTTGTTCTTGTGTATTTTAATGAGTTGCTTAATTAATCAAAATTAATTGCTGCAAGAATAACATTAATGTAAATTACATGAAATCATGATATGTAAATCCATAAAGGAAGAAAGTCTTAAGTGCTACAAGGATGAATCAAAGAACTCATCTTCATTGTGAACACAATGGTGTGTTTAGGTACATCAATGCTTGAATAAAGATTTGATCACACTTAGACCTCTTGCTGCGGGCACTTGGAAAATATTCTAACTCTCAAATGAACAAATTGCAAGAGTTTCTCTACTTAACTACCAAAAACTACTCTCAATCATGTGCCCGGGGGCTATATTTATAGGCTCGGGAGTAATATTGTGATATTGAATGCTCACTATCACATCTTGGGTTGCGATATCACGTACCTAATATCGTGTACCTGATATCGCGACTGCTATAATATCGGAGCTTATGAAAAGCACGATTCAGCAACTAGTTTAGCTATATATATATAATTTGGCCAAGAGAATCTTTTATATTTTTCAAATTAATAAAATATTAATATGATTTAGTAATAATTAATTTTTATATCAAAAAACAAAAATCAAAACTATTGTACATTATTTAATGATAATTTTTTTTTGAAAAAGTTCATTTCTCCACCAAGCTTTATGACATAAATTATTTGTTTTCAAGGATAAAGTCCAAGTAACAAAGTAGTTGGCCTCTTACCAAAGCTCTCACCCAAAATAATAATTATTCTTACTGATATGACTATAAAATTATTTTACCATGATTGAGGAGGACTCTCTTGGACAGGGCTAGCAGTTGGCCTCTTGGCCAAAATTAGCAATGGAAAGCCTATTAAGTTAGGAGTTGTGTCAATGGACAAATTTCAAAAATGAAGTGTGGACAATGTGTATATAGATTTGTGGGGTAAGGGGTATTAGAATTGAAATAATTGAAACATATATAGTGAAATTATTGCATTTGTGGACATGTTTAAAAAATGAAGTATAGATAATGTGTATATGGATATGTTGTAGGTGTTTGAAAGCTTAGCATTGCACATTATGTAGAGCTTATTAAATCAAATGTCTTAGTACTAGTTTAGCTATATATTTATTAGTTGGCTAAGAATTTTTTTTATATTTTTCAAATTAATAAAATCCCAAATTGATTCAAAGTAGTTGGTCCCATCATCAATATGACTATAAAATTATTTTACTATGACTAAGGGGAAGCTTTTTAGTTATGTAAATAGTATAAATCAGTCATAATATGTGTTCATGCAAATTTTGGGTTACTTGACTCATAATTTAAGTTTCATTTCACAACTAAATGATGTAATAAAAAAACATGGCATTCAAGTCATTCATGCTAGATATTATTCTTGTTTTTTTTTACTTGTTGAGTTAGGCAATTCTTTGATGGTGCAACATGCCTTAAATATAGGGTCTTTTATACATAAGTATGCAATATTGATCATTTGTATGTGGGTTTTAGATTTTGATATTTAATTTTATGAATATGCTAAAGTTATATAATATTTCATTAATTTTTTAGAAAGTTGAGCAAGAAGTTGTTAATCTTCTTATTTTCATTATGCATATGAAGTCTATTTCTACAACTTTTAATTTTTTTAAATGTTTTTTGTTGAAATTAATATTCTTAATCATAGAAAAATTGGTATTACAAGTAGGAGGAAAGCCCTATATTTAGCCAATTACATATTTTAATCTTCTAAATTCTTGTATTTGTTGCCATCGTGGAGGACATTTAATTAATGCTTGTCTTGTTTTACTCACAGCAAAAAAAAAAAAAAAAAGATTCTAAACAAGAGAAAAAATGTGTTGAAGTTGAAGATAGGAAAAAAATAAAATAAAATTAAAGATATAAAAAATCAAGTTAATGTCAATGATAAGAATAATCAAATGACAATAAAGAATAAGCTCCTATGTATATTTTTACTAGTATAAGAGAATGTATTAAGTAGCATGGACAAATAGCTCGTAAGGTAGATTTTTCCTTGTTTGACAAGAATAATATTAACTCAAAGAGTAAAATTAGTATCAATAAAAAGGTTACAGTTGATAGTGAAGATTCTCAACATAAGATTAGTAATAAGCAACGAAGTGAAGATCTTTCATAAGTGGTACCACTTCCATACTTTGATACAAATATTAGTATTAAGTTACAACTCTCTATCTTTAATTTTTTTGTTATTTTAAGTTTAAGCATGGATGTTGAAAAGTGATGTAAATTTTGTTAGGATTGAGACCTTCCTTCCTATTAACAATTAATTTTCTTTAGTTATTTTTTAAAAGTATCAATTGTAAAGTTGTACAACTGAGTACACAGTCATAAAATTAGAATTTTCTTTTGTTACCATATTTTTTATGATGTCCACTTAGTGGTATATCTAAAATTGAAAAGTTGTTCTTTAAATCTTCTTTGCTCATTATTAATATTTTTCAGAGATTTGACAACCCCCCATCCTGATAATACATAAGAAAAGGTGTGTGCAAGCTTTCTAATTATAAGAGTTTATTTTTAGTAAAGAGAAACGATCCTTTCAATATATATATATATATATCCTCTCACATATTTGAACATGGGAGAAGAAATACACTAATGTCTCAAGTGTGAATCACATCGAAAACATTTTTTCTAAAAGGCAATGAGATAAATGCTTAAGCTACTTATCATTAATGATATTTATTCTAATAAAATTAATACAATATAGATGTATCTTAACATTAGTAGATTTGATCCTTATCATTAGTAGGAAGGCATAGTTCACTTGGTTAAAGCAGGTACCTTGGCATTTGAAAATTATAGGGTTGATCCTAAGGGGTATGTTTTATCGTACTACCCTAGAAAGCACCACATGATATCACCTTAAGTTCCAAAAGTCACCAAATACTAAAGGACAAACTCAAGATAGACTATGTTAACTTGAAAATATATCAAGCTTACATAACATAAGTTAGTTTAGTGATTAGTAGCATCTTAAGCACACCATAGATAATAATATAAGCCATAGAACTAATGTGACACATACCGAAGACAACAAAAAAAATTAACAAATATACATATCACAACATTGCTCAAAATAGCTAGGATATGCCTTAATACTACATGCATTAAGTTCTAATCCTCTTCTTCATAGAGTAGGGGAAGTTCTCACACCAAAAGCCTTAGCTTTAGCTACCTATATACCCTTATAATGTAATACATAAGGAATCAAAAGATATTTAGTTCTTAAAAGGGATATAATGGTTAAGTTCATATGAAATTTGTAACACCCTCCTTCCTAGCCTTAGGTTAAAAAGCATTACATTGGGTATAGAACTGCTAAATAAATGGTCATAGTAAAAGATAGATAAAATTGAAACATACTAACATAATGATAAGGAAAAGAAAAAGGAAATATATTGCTAACTATGATCAAAAGAAAAGATAAAATTTGATAGTGGAAAGAAAATATGATATTATGAGAAAACATAATAGCATGAAAAATAATATTAAAGTAAAAACCACTAACATGCTGAAGAAAGCAGTGGAGCATATAAGTCTAAGTAGAATGCATATCTATAAATTATTTAGTAATGCAAAAACATAAAATCCAAATACATAATGTATTTTGACAAAATAGACTAATACATGTCTAATAATGTCAAAATATGTAATAGAGTTTAATGGCTAGAAATTAGGTATGCAATGGATCTAAAGTTTAGTAGTAGATTGTAAAGAGTCTCCTTGCTCCACCTAGTCCTTAAAACCTAGAAAGAAAAAGAGGGAGTTAGTATAAATTGAGTGAGAAAACTTAGGACCTTTTATGGATGATTTGAGGATAAGTCTCATGATGGGCTAGGCTAGGGTATGTTGACCCGTAAACACATGTTAATTGTAACACCTTGCTAACCAAACTTAGGCTAGTAAGGCATTACTATATAATTAAACAAAATCAGAAAAACTTAAATTGTTGCATACTAAAAATTGAATGGATGCTAAGAAAGTATGATAAGCAAAGAAATAAGCATTCCATAAAATAGACACATTGGGGCAAGAAAAAATGTAATAAAATGTAAATTGTTGACAAATTAGTGACAATTGTCCCATGTGTTCTAAACCTAACCTATACACTAAAGAAATACAAAATGAGTCATTAATGTCCAAGCCAAAAATACAAATAATAGTAGTAAAAATATATAATTAATTTATAAATATAAAATAAATAATAAGATAAAATACATTAACATCCAAAGAGTGTTGAATGTTTAATGTTGCCTAACTATTCAATAACAGTGTATGCTAATAATGTAACATAATAAATTATGAATAAAAATTGGCTTGCATAAGAAACAAGAAAAATACAATGTCAACAAAACATCCTCAGACCATAATCCAATTGAGCATTACAGTATAGTATTGAACTTAAATTGAAATCCAAATCTTAATACAACATCCAAAGCATGACTTAATCATGAGTAGTCTTGTATAAGTCCTTCTCTTCTATGCTAACATAATCACATGTGATGAATCGTGATTCATCAGGCTACGATATTGGACCCTTGATATTGGATCCACGATATCAGGTACATGATATCGTAGCCCAAATAACGATATTGGATACATGATATCATGACTCCTATGTGAGCCTATAAATACACATGTAGGTGCACAAGAGAAGTCAGTTTGGAAATAGTTAGTTTTTAGAAGTTAGTTCATTTTTAGTTCTTCTTAATCCTTTCTCCTAGTGCATGCCCACAGTGTGATGATTGTAATTGTATAGCATCCTTTATTCGAGTGTGACGTACTTGGACATGCACATGACCAGAAATAAAGATCGAGATTACTTCATCATTGCAACATTCACTTAGTTTAATTACTTAATTTTAATTGTTATTAAATGCAGAATGAGTATGACTTAATCATGAGCATCTACGTGTGACTACTTGGTATCCTAGTAGTGTACTCGGGCCATGCGCTTGGTAATCCTAGTGGTAGTTGTGCATGAGGCCTAAGATGTGTACGGATGATTAAGGAACAGATGCTCATCACACTTAGGCTAGTTTAGATTCTCTCTCCCTATCTCCTCTTAGTATAGTGCGCTCTCTCCCCCTTTTCCCTCCTAGCTTAGCTAAGATTATTTTCCATCACCTCTACGAGTAGCATTAGTTTAGGAACACGTCATACACCTCACCTTGGACTAAATTATATGTGACAAAGAAAATACTAGTCCAGGTGGGAAGACAGTGAACTATGATCAACAAGTAACTATCTAAATACCACAACTAGCCCATTTGTGGAGTTCGATTGGATCATGCGTGAAACGCTCGTATTCATATGGTTGAGTGTAGGATACCTTGCCACTCATCATTGGCACTGTTGTCAGGGACAGTGCTAGTTATTTAGATTAGTTACATCATATAAGATTGCTATAAAAAAGTATTAACGATATATCTTTCAGGAAAAAATTATAATAAATAATAATAGTAATTGCAATTAAATCACACACAAATTCACAACCATGTCTCTCTCACAAGACTCTAACAATGCAACAACTAGTGAGGTAATTCATTGGAGAATCAAAAAATTATATGATGATGAAGATAAAGTTTGGAGTACCCAATCTGATGTAGGGATCTCCTATGAGCATAAATGCAAACAACATCATCCCAACTCATAAATGCATAACACACCTAGTGACGATGAACCCCTACTGGCCACTACAAGGCTAATGGAAATACAAGAGGCTGTTCGAATACCTCGTAGGCATCGTAAGGAAAGCCGTCTACCCAGGCTTGACTTAAAAAAATTTCCTAAGTTTTCAGGAGGCTATGATTTAGATCCACAACAACATTTATGAGCCTTCTACAATGCTTGTGTATGGAATAACATTGATAATGGATGGAAAAAACTTAAGCTTTTTCCTATGAAACTCGTTGGCCATGCAAAAGTATGGTATAGGTCCTTAAAACCAAAATCAATCCAATGTTGGCTAACAATGGTCGAACTCTTTAATGAAAATATCAAACTCATGCAAGAGTGTCAGCCTTGAGGAGACAAATCCAAGAATGAAAACAAGAGCAACATGAACCCTTGGACATGGCCTTAGAAAGATATTATGCATTGTTAAACAACTACCTAGGCCATGGGTTCTCCGAGGAAAGGCTAATGTATCATATCATGGATGGGCTCTGTAGTGAAACAAGGGAAACCGTAGGGATGCATGCCCTAGGTCAACTATATGAACTATGGACCCACCACTTCCAAGAGCTTATCAAGTGGGTTGCAAAAGAAGAAGGAGAAATGGCTAACTGGGAGAATGCTGAAAAATCTCAACAGGCCCAAAAATCAACAAGGGGCCATGATTATGAAGAGGAGAAATCAACTCACTGTAAGGAGATGGAACCATCTTTGCCAGTACTACAATCATTGGATGAAGTTGAGGCAAAGATCAATAAGATGATGGAATGGATGCATAAAAAATGTGGAGAATATGCCAACATTATTGGAAATAGAGTTATGAAGAAACGAGAAATAGGACGAAACACCTTTAGACAGTCGGAAAGAAGGGTAGAAGAGAATAGGAACTTAACTACCAATCATAAGTATCAATGCAACATTTGCCTGTATGATCACCCCAAGGCCGATGTCCAATCTTGTCACAATTGCAGGAGCATTGGGGAAGAGTGTTACATCTAGATTTCATACAAAGATACTGTGTTTGATCATAGTGGCAACAATCCCAGTCATGGGGAAGGCCACCCCCAAACTTGTTGCACCCTTCATATCATTCGAGTCTAAGCACTTATCAAGTTCAACATCCTGTTTTCCAAATGGGGTCAATATCTTCTATCTCACCATATTATTATTATTCTCCCCAATACTATCAACCCATATACTCTCCAATAGGACCACCACCTTGTGTACATTACACTTCTCCTCAATTTCTAAATTCTCATCCTTCACCTCCTTCTACATCGCCACCAATTGTACCCAAATGATTTACATCATAACAACAACCCATGAATATTACTTGTGCATCTATTGACAACAGCAGTGGGAACTCTCCTCAACATCAAAGACGTCCCTTCTTTCAGCATGACCGTAAGAAAGGACAACAAAATTCTGAGCCCACTGCATCCTCCAACTCAACACAAGTCGAACATTGTGGTGCATCTTCTTCTTCGAACCCAATGCCTCATGTTACTTTATCAGGGCCACCACTCAATACTCCAACAACCATGTAGCCCAATGAATATAGCCACATGGGGAGACATGTTGATCCTTGCGTACCATTTTACAGTCATAGGTGCCATAGTGGGTCAACCACTTATTAGTTGACTACATCTTATAAATTGCCCCACTATGCTTACTCTAATCAAGTGTGTGAACATCAATGGGGTAAGTATGACCGAGTCCCAATATTTCCAACATGCAAGGATCCCAATTCTTCATTGATTAATCCTAGCCATACTTGACCATTTAGTTATGGGGGATACCCCCCATTCTAATAACAAGAAGGATTAATAAATATTTTTCATTTTCTTTAATTTTGAAATTTTTATTTTTCAATTTTTCACTTTTCAACTTATTGTTTGATCTTTTTGCCTTTTTGTCTTTTTATCTTTTTTACCTTTTTTATGAGTAATCTCATCTAGGAATAAAACACTCATGTGAACCATTGGTTACGGTGTTGTTTTATGCTATCAAGTCTCAGGTGACTAATTATTTAGATAGCGAGCCCACAACATTCACCCACCCATTCTATTAATAAGGGGTTCTGCCTCGGGATACAATGATATTCCTAATCATTAAAACTTAAAGTAATTTTGTGTTATTATACCGAGAACGAAGAAGGATGGACCAAGAGGGAATGGTTAGGGTGTGACATCAAGGGGACCTATGGATTCTCTTTGGTGACATCTGTAGGAGCTATCATGTAGCTTGGTTGTACTAAGATCCTTATAGATCTAATGAAAAATGGGAGTAAGAGTAATCAAAAGGCACTCAACCAGAAAAATAATAATAATGCTAATCTAGGGGGTCCCATTGAAAAGACATGCACCCATGCCTGAAGGTAGGTGAATTCTCTAGATTAAGCATTGATCAAGAAAAAAAATGAGTGCCACAAAGCAAAATCACTCCTCCCTTGAACGAAATGCCAAGTGATCGTATGCCTTGTTGACATGATGCTCTCTTGGTTGTCTATCATTGGGATGACATAATGCAATGTCACTAATTAGAGAAATGGACTTGGTCTTCATTTTGGAGTGACGGGTTAATGACACATTAATTATGTCTTACATGTAGGATTCATTATGCCCTAGGCCAGTTACCTCATGTCCCAATCTTTGCAATCCCTTCTATAATTCACCTCATCTCGCTGTTCATGTAATTGGGACTCATGACTTTTGTAGCATTGAATTTATACCTCATCACAGTGGTATTTACGTGTGTGTGTTTTGTGAAATTGGTGTAGATTGCATTTAACCCTTCTAGTACCTACAGATAATTTAAGGTGTGGTTATGTAAGGGCATTATAGGTTGGAACCTGCTTTGGGGAGGACCCACTTGCGTGACTTTTGTAATTTGCACTCATAACACATCTCCCACACATCATCTTATACCATCCAAGTATTACCAACATTCTTCTTTCCTTTATCATCCTTCTGGTTGAAAAACATTCTTATGAGCCAACACATGTCCTTTTTCCCCCTCTTCATGACTTTCATTGTTAGATTTTACACCATTATACTTTTTGTGCCTTCAGGACTAGTTTATATTACCCTGGACCCTTTACATGAACTAAAGTCCTCAGTTTATACTTTGGAGTTTCAAAAATTTATAAGTTTTTCTAAGTACCCTATGCTCGAAAGGTCGAGATATTAGGTCCCCGATATTAGGTCGGCTGTGATATTGGGTCCTCGCTAGCGGGTATGCAATATCGTGTCCTTATAATCTATATATATGGACCCCCCCATGAATGTCAACATCATTTGCAACTATTCACATGAGGGAGTTTTTCAAATTTTCTTCTACGACTTGCGACTTGCGCACCTCTTGATCTACCAACCATAACTCACGCGCTAGCGCTCCGATTTTCATTCCGTCTAAACTTACTTGAACTTAGAGTGTTCAACTTAGTCATGGGGGAGGGGTACATGCTGAATTGCGCATAAATTTTTTAAAATTCATCATCACCCAAGGGACACTATCAAGGGTAATTAGTTATAAAAATAATAAACATGTGCCAAAAACAATTTCATCTCCTTATCTATACTGGGAAATTAAACTTTGAAACCACCTAAGAAAAGTGGGCCAAATATTAAAAATTTTTGAAGATATTTCCATAAAAACTTCTAACTTTAAATCAAATTAAAAAAAAACAACAAACAAATTCATTAAGGTAAGAAGTAAGGTATAACTTAACTTTGGTAAGTAACCTTACTAATGATTGGTCCCGTGTGATTGCAAATGGTCCCAAAGCATGGACAATAAGAAGGTCCCTCTTAAGGTGCGTCTAAGTGACCCAAGAGAGGTAGAGGACAAGCATTTGCTAAACAACATATAGAGCAGGAGGCGCAATCCTTTAGTATCCATCAAGAGACTCCTGCTACTATACAATCAGGGTAGGCAAAAGAAGTAGTAGCAATGCCTAACAGGGACAACACCTCACGTTGCCCTTGGAGTATGTTCAGGCCATCCATGAAAGGTCCACATCAGCTACAGTGATTGTGGAATTGAACTTTGGATCCTTCATGGAATTTGCTCTTGAGGCTGTCAGGGACCAACTCAAAGGGTCCCCATCATGGCCTATCCTCTCTGAAAGTGGTGCTTGGTACTTGAGAGAAATGTACCAGTTTTGGCACAATAAAGAACAAGGCACCACGATTGACATTGGTGATGTGTCTATCAATTTTTCTACCAAGGCCATTTCATAAGTGTTAAACCTTCCAAATACAGGGTCGAAAGTTGCTCACTTGTCCACTCACTTCGATGTAGATGCGCGAAAGGTTTGGTTGGATAGGGCGTATGGTAAGGAAGATAAGATATATGGAGAATTGATGTTGGAAGAGAGAATCTACTTCAAGATTGGTACTTATCACATCTTTTCCACAAAAGGATTAAACATGATTTCAACATATGTGGCAAGAGGAAGTGCAATATTGATGGGAAAGGTTAATGCTAATGTATCCCATCTATATCTCATGGAGATATTAAGGTGGTTCGAAGAACGCAAGACAAGGAAGTTTGTGTTGCCCTTCCCTTGTCGCATCAAGAAGCTATGCATGCATGTTAGAATTTTGAGGTACACCAATGATATCCTTAGAAGAGTCCAAAATGCTTTATTCACTAAACTGCTGAAGCCACCAGCTCCAAGGAAAAGTTCTGGTGAGACATTGGAGCTAGAGAAAGAGCAAAAACAGACGGTAGGGCCCATCGCAACACAAACTGTAGGGCCCAACCAACTCCCAAGCTCAAGGCCTAGTCAACAACAAGAAGCGATGCCCAGCATAAGCCAACGAGAGCAATCGCCATCGTCGTAGGATTATCGACCATCGATGAGCCATCTCAGGGCCATTGTTGAGACGATCAGTTAGGGAAGTTATGATGATGCTAATCTCTTCCATGTCATTGACAATACTGTATGGCCCACTGTCTCTATAGCTCATGCACGGGGTGAGGTGTCCATTTAGATAGAAGGAGGAGAGATTGATTGGTCACAATAGATTTCAAGGAACGCTACATCCTCTCAGGTGTAACTCAAGACTGGTGAAGGGGCCACAGTGGTGGTCATGCAGCACCAGGATGTAACAAGAGTTGCAAAAGTGGTCATAGACCACATTAAAGAATCCTTTAACTTCCTTGTTGTGCCACTTGCAGACTTCACAAGAGCACGTGATGCTCAAACATTGGTCGGTCCTTCGATGACTCCTGTGAAGCATGAGGATGTGCTTGATCGGTTGTTGCAAATAGGACAAGTAATGACATCCTTGTTTGACATCCCACAAGATGTCATGGTGACAAAATTAGACCTCATATCTACTAAGGGAAAGCTAGTCATGGTAGACATTAGGGCCCAGCATGTAGAAGTAGAGTTAGCAAAACTCCAAAAGAGGCTTATAACCCTGTAAGTTGCACAGTAGGATCCCTTTCAATTTTTTTCCACAAACTAGCTAGACATCTTTAAGACCAAGAAACTCAACAAATTGTTGGCAAACAATAAGAGAGTGGTGGAGGAGAAAGAGAAGGTTGACTGGGATGCCTCCAAGGCACGAGCACAAACCTACGCGCATGCTAAGGCACTCAGAGCCTTACTAGAGGAGAATATTTGATTGATCGCTATGGAGAAATAGAAGAATTTTCTCAAAGAAAACTTTCAATAGCTACGAGAACAATTGGTTAGGGTTAATCAAGATATGAATCGTTTGGCTAGAGAAAATCGAACCCTCTGAATGGAGGAGGTATGTGCAATTTTTCAGAAGATGGCCATCGAAATAAGAGTGTGGCAAAATGAGGCCAAGCGACATGAAAAGTTAAAGGAGACTTTTTGAGACCAGGTGGGAATGTACAAGCAAGTCATCAAGAAGGAGATCCATATGGCCAAGGCCCACATCAATGCTTTTAGTGCTCAAAACACTGATTGGCGGGCCATATTGGACACATATGCATTTGTCCACCAGGTGGAACTTAAATGTTGGGACCTGCAAATTTAAGATCTTACAGAGTACATGGAATTGGAAAACTTGCGGTATGCCAATCTAACCATGTTGATAGTAGGGCATCCAAGGATAGAGCTTGAGGGGCAGGTAGATACCACCTACACCAAATATGAAGCAGAATTTGTAGAGCACAAGAAAATGTTGCAGAAGTTGGAAGTTGCAAATTCTGAACTAGAGGTAGTTGAAGCAAGCTACCAAGGACAAAAAGATGTTGTAGTGGACTTGGCTCGACAGCTTACAAATTTTCAAGAGTATAGGGACAAAGCCAGAGCCTACGAGAAGGAACGACAGTTGTTTGTAGTTTGGTACGTTAAAGCAAATAAGATGTTCCCGCAACTACTGTGCCCATGGGAGGTGCCGACTCCATCAAACATTGGAGCATCAGCATGGACGGCACAAGATCCTTGAATAGAAGAGGAAAAGCTCTAGGCACTACTTCAACGTCATCAAATTCCAAAACCTAGAACATAAGACAAGGGGAAGTAACCCATGGAGGAGCCACTGCCACCTAGAACCACATGAGTTCCAGGAAATTTTGTAATTTTGCATTTTTTGTGTTATGTCCCAATTTTTTTCTATTGAGTTCTCCACTGTGGCATGAATAAATTCCCTGTTAGTCAATAATCCCATACTTATCCACTGTGTAATCAATGGGGCTTGTTCTCATTTTGACTTGAGGACAAGTTTTCATTTAGTCGTGGGGGTATTATGAATTATGATTCATCAGGTTGTGATATTGAACCCCTGATATTAGATCTATGATATTAGGTACATGATATTGTAGCCCAAATAACGATATTGGATACATGATATTATGACTCCTATGTGAGCCTATAAATACCCATCTAGACGCATGAGAGAAGTTAGTTTGGAAATAGTTAGTTTTTCAGTTAGTTTTTTAAAGTTAGTTCATTAATAGTTCTTCTCAACCCTTTCTCCCAGTGCATGCCTGCAATGTGATGATTGTAATTGTACGTCATCCTTTATTCGAGTGTGACGTACTTGGACATGCACATGACCAAAAATAAAGATCGAGATTACTTCATCATTGTAGCATTCACTTAGTTTAATTACTTACTTTTAATTTTTATTAAATGTGGCATGAGTACGACTTAATCACCAGCATCTACGTGTGACTGCTTTGTATCCTAGTAGCATACTCGGGCCATGCACTTTGTAATCCCAGTGGTAGTTGTGCACGAGGCCTAAGATGTGTACAGATGATTAAGGAATGGCTGGTGATCACACTTAGGCTAGCTTAGATTCTCTCTCCCTATATCCTCTTAGTCTAGCTCTCTCTCTCTCTCCCTTTTCCCTCTTAGATTAGCTAAGATTATTTTCCATCGCCTCTACGAGTAGCATTAGTTTAGGAACACATCATACACCTCACCCTGGACTAAACCATACATGACAAAGCATATACTAGTTCAGGTGGGAAGACAGTGAAATGCGATCAATGAGTAACTATCTAAATACCACAACTAGCTCATCTGCAGTGTGCGATTGGATCGTGCATGAAACACTTGTATTCGTATGGTTGAGTGTAGGGGTACTTTGTCGCTCATCAACATGAAACACACATAAAACTAAAGGAAATTAGTCCTCAAATAAATTAGGCTAATCAAATAACATAATGCTCCCTTATGGGTTTGGTTGAAGGCATCAATTAGCTAGACAGTCATGCATAGGGGTAGTTGCAAACCAAGTGTCAGCTAAACAAATAGAAACAAGCATAACATGAGTAATTAATGATAATAATAGTAAACTAATAGATAATCAAAGGTTAGTATTAGCTTCACTAGCATCCTCTAAACTACAACAAAATCCAACTTTGAATTAATGGCACTTACTAACTTGACTAATTGCATAACTACCTAGCTCACTACTAATCGGACTGGCTACATAGTCACTACAAAGATAATAACACTTATTGACATGCTTGACCATATAAATATCCAACTCACTAATGGATTGATTGGTTGCATAGTCCCTTGAAAGGTAATTATAAATCCAAATAACCAAATTATTAATAGGAAAAAACAAACAAAAACCCTAGATTGTGGGGAGACAAATTAAAATCATAGTCAAATGAAGAACGAGTTTGAAACTCATATTTTCCAAATGAATATTCTTATGATAAATTTTTTCAAATGTACACATAGCCTGACAAATATTTTAGGGTACAAAATAAGGTATAATGGAAAAACTAACAAATTTGAAATGTTAATTGGAACCAAAATCAAAATATGAGATTAAGTGGAATCTAATAAAAAATTAAAATATTATCTAAGGAGAAATCTAAATCACTTATGACTGTTCTAGATCCTTACAGCTACCAAAATGCTAAAATTTTTTGTTTTCTAGTTTTAAGACATTTTGAGAGCTCTAAAAATAATTTTTTGGGCCATTTTCTCAATTTTTCATCACCCAAAGGCTAAGGATCTCTTTACAAAAGTTTCTTAGTTTTTTATGCCAAAGCACATGATGATGTCAAATGTCCATCGTAACCAGATGCCTAGATCATGACGATTAGTAAGGTATCCTTGGGGTTCACATCATAATGTTAAGAAACTTCACCTTTTGGGTTGCCATCATTAGGAGTCATCCCAGGGGTCAAAAATACAAAAAAGGTCCAAAACCCTAGTTCCATACTAGAAATATCAATAGAATTTAGAACAAAGGTAAACATGGTCAAAAGTATTAAAAATGTGGTTAAACTTGATCAAAACCTTGATTGACACCTCATACATGAAATCAAAGCTTAGAAATTAATAAATTATAGAAAAAATAATATTAAAATAACAAATTTGAGGATTTAGTCAAATTAGCAAATAATCATTGAACAAACTAAATTGATCAAATAAAAGCACATAAAATGAAATTACCAAATCCAAATGAAGAAAAATTCTTAATTGCCCTACATGGTTTGATAACACTACAAAAAGGATTTTTGCATGACTTCAATCTTCCTAATAGGCTTCAAATCCTAGGTAAAATGACAAATCAATAGTGAGATCTAAGCAAGATCTGAAAATATGACTTACATCAAGGTCCTAGTTGATAGTGTAGATCTAGATCTAGCTAGTTATTGGTTAATTCAATAGAATCTCCTCTAGATCTATCTCTCAGATGTTACCAAGGCAAAGCAAAAGAATGCTCATTTGTGGAAACAAGGTCAAGCTTATATTCTGATCATGGTTTGGTAGCATTGGGCAAAGGAGTTCTCTTGTGTAAAACTAAATAAAAATAAATTTGAACTTGTTCTATAACCTACGTTGACCTTAGAGGCATCTTCTAAGAACAAGTTAATAACCAAGTCCAAACCCTAAGGTGGTAGTTATGAATAAGCCCCCAACTAAAAATAAAGTCTAAGGTTAAAAGTTATAATTACTAAAAGGGTAACTTGAGACCTTTAAGAGCATAAGCTAGTGATAATTAAAAATTAAATTAAAATATAAATGAATATAAATTATCCAAACAAGCATACTATACCAAAGTAGTACCCCATGTGCCAATGATCCATCACTATACTTGTTGCCTGCTAACTTAAACCTTCACAAAAGAGGTTAGTGCACATGTGCTAAATTAAAAGATGCGCCAAATACCAAAAGGTTTTAAAATATCAAAATATAAAAATTATAAAAATACCATCACATAGCAAAAGTATTAGACTTAATAAAATAAAATAAAGTAAGAGGTATATATAACCTTATAATATTTAAAAAGTAACAAGGTCAATAGAAAAGAACACAACTCATAACACGTAGTCAATATGACAAAGGGGATAATAAGCATAGACATATAGGTTAGTAACAAGATATCAAGGATTAAAACTACAAATATATCAAGGGGTACACATTGTATAGATTAGGGATGTTACATCAGTAGAGCATAAGCATATCAAACATCTAGATCACACATCAAGCATAGGTTAAGCATATGAAAAAATCAAACTAACCGAACTAATTTATCCACTTCCACCCATCAACCTATAAACTAGGAGGGTAGCATGCATCAAACTCAATTTCAAATGTATGAATTATTATTATGAGTATCATCCAAACTAAAATGTCCAAACTATCCAAGTAAACAAACTACCTAACTATCATGTGCATGGATGTATTAATTAGTCTCAAACATAAGCTACTAGTTTTAGAGGTGTGTCACAACTCTTTTGTAATGTTTTGAAGGTATTGAATGGACCAATGAATCTAGAATTTTTTGTGTGTAGAATGGAACCTACAATAAAAGCCACATTGATGTATCCCAGTGGGGATGAAAAACTAAACATCTCTAGGGAACCCATCTTCAACTAACACTTAACTTGATGTTGGCTCCTAACAATTAGTAAATATCCAAACATGCAAATATGTACAAATCAAGTGATGATGGTGAAAGGATACTAATAAGAAAACTAATGTAATTAAACAACCAAAAAATCCAACATTGCTGAAAAATTGATTTCAAGGTTAATTTCAATAATTCAACATAGCTCCAAAGTACTTGAAAGATATTGAAAAATGTTGAATTTATTTCCAATAGTAGAATTACATAAAAAATGGTAAACTCAACTAACCATGACTTGACCATGACCCATGATGACTAGACCATGATCCTATCATGACTTATGATTAATTCTAAATTTTAAGAGATGGTTTAAAACATAAAGAATCATACTTTTATGCTAATTGTGGCCTAACCATGACTTATGGTTGATCCTAAATTGTCAGAAATAGTAAGAAATAATGAAAATGACATAAAAGACTTTACCAAAACTTGACCTTGACTTGTGGTATTTTAGGTTTGATTAAATAGAGATTATGATGAGTGGCGAGGTACCTCTACACTCAACCATACGAATACGAGCATTTCATGCACGATCCGATCGAACTTCGTAGACGGGCTAGTTGTGGTATCTAGATAGTTATTCATAGGTTTCCGTTCGCTGTCTTCCCACCTGGACTAGTATTAGCTTTGTCATGTATGGTTTAGTCCAAAGTGATGTGCATGATGTGTTCCTATACTAACGCTACTCTTGGAGGCAATGGGAAATAATCTTACTAAGCTAAGAGAGAGAGGGTGAGAGAGAATCTAACTAGCCTAAGTGTGATGAGCATCCGTTCCTTAATCATCCGTACACATCTTGGTCTTCGTGCATGACTACTATTGGGATTACCAAGCGCAGGTCCTAGGCACGCTACTAGGTTACCAAGTAGTCACACTTAAATGCTCGTGATTAAGTCGTACTCATTCCACGTTATTAGGAGATAAGGGTAGAGAGATATTAGCTAAGAAAGCAATGAATAATAATAACAATAAAAACTAATTAATTAAATAATTAAGCTAAGTGGATGCTTTAATGATGAAGTAATCTAGATCTTTATTTTCAGTCATGTACATGTCCAAGTATGTCAAACTTGAATAAGGATGTTGTACAATTACAATCATCACATTGCAGACATGCACTGGGAGAAAGGGTTGAGAGGAAAAACTGACCAGAAAGTCCCTACTTTAACACTAAGAGCTAAAATCAAAACTTAACACCTAAAAATCCAATCTTCCTACCTCTTATTTATATATGAGGATATAGGTTGTGATATCGCATATGTGATATCGTGTCGGCTGTGATATCGTGGATGCGATATCGCAGCTGCTGTGATATCATGACAACAATGTCATAGCCAGCAAATTCATGAATCATCATATTCAAAATGCAAGTTTAAGTGTTTCAATTGACCACAATCTTACCACTATGGTGGGAGATCACAACTTGATCATGACTTGTGGTTAGTATTGATAGTGTCATCATGACCTATGATTAACTCATGGTTGTGGCATGCATTTTCAATTGTTCAAGGTTTGATATGAAATGACTTCTAAACATATCCAAATCAATAAGAGACCCTAGCTACAAGTCAATGGTGATGTAGGAGTCAACTATATATCTTTGGCCTAAAGGAACATGTTCTAAAACACTTAAAAGCATGATAAAGATGCCAAAACCCTAACAAGGCTTGAAAAAATTTGGAAAAGGATGAAAACTTGGAATTTGAAAAAACTAACAAAACCCATTTATAATTGCAATAAGATGATGATTTTGACATCAAAATGAGAGTCATAAACATAATATTCATGTTTGAAATGGTTGATACATTGATTTTGTACAAAACACTAATCGATGGAATCATAGAATTACATAAATTTTAGCAATACAAATCTCATGAATAGAGCATAAAAATCATTCATAGTTGTATGTGCAAAGCAAGAGCCAACCTAAATAATAATTACACATGAATCATAAAAATTTAGAATAACCCAAATCATGTTAAACATGCATAAAATCTAGGAACTAGAAAACACATGAGAAAATGCAAAGATATGTCACATGAAATATGAAGGACAAAACTAAGATGAGAGCATACAAACTTAACCACACACACACACAAAGTACATGTACAACAAACTAATAGCACTCCCAAAATGCTTCTAGAAGTCTCCAATTTGACAGTGCTTATACATCTAAGTGTAATGGATATCAAAGTACCCAAAAGGATGGAATGTGGGGTTTTAAATAGAAAAGATATTAAGAATCTAAATATAGAAATCCTAATCCTATTTCTAAAAATAAAAATAAAAAAAATAGTTTTAAACTTACATCATACAAAGATTTAATGAAATGTCAACAAAAAAATTCAAATAGTGAAAACTAGTTGAATATAAAATAATGAATAATAAGATGCACACAAATATGAAATACAATGTTGAAAATCTAAACTAACGAATATGCATAACTAGAAAAGCATAGTACACACATCAAAGAACATTAAAGAAACACATAAACATGAGGTAAGAATACTTATACATTTAAAAATATGAATTGTTATAGAATTTGAGATGGATATGCATGCTTCATCTAGGAGGGGAGCTATCAAACATAAAAAAACATATTAAAAATAAGCAAAGAAAATTCAAAATATATCACAAGCTTGACACTGATTAGACATTATTAAAAATATATTGAAAGAAAAAAATTTCTAATTTTAGAATTATCTAATTAGGTGTACAACCTTACAATTAATACTTTGAAAAAAATAAGTGAAGAAAATTAATTATTAGTAGGGAAGAAGGGCCCAGTCCTAACAAAATTCACAACAATTTTTAACATCCATGCTTAAACTTAAAATAGCAAAAGGGTTCAAGATAGCAAGTTGTTGCTTAATACCAATATTTGTGTCAAAGTAAGAAAGTGGTAGCACTTGCTGAAAATCTTCATCTTATCGCTTATTATTAATCTTACATCGATAATTTTAACCATTAAATATAACCTTGTTATTAAAACTAGTTCTAATTTTTAAGTTAATAGTATTCTTGTTAGATAATAAAAAATTTGCCTTTTGAGTTATTTATTTGAGATGCTCAAGACTTTCTCCAGTACTAGTAAAAATATACATAGAAGCTTCTATCTTCTCTGGATTCTTTATTACCATTTTATCATTCTTATTGTTAAAATTAACTTATTTTTCATATTTATTTTTTCTCTATCTTTAACTTTAACACATTTTTTTTCTTTTTCTCAAAATTTTTTTCTGGAGCAAAAAAGATCAAACATTAAATAAATATTCTTAACAATTGTAAAAATTACAAGAATTTGAAATATTATAATATATAATTGATTGAATATAAGTCTTTCCTCTTACTTGTAATACTAATTCTTTTTTTTTAATTGAGATGATTGATTTCAATAAAAGGACAAAAGAACTCTATGAAAAACAAAAGTTATAGAAATAAGCAAGAAAACTAGTAGTCCAAACGAAAAGGTTAACAAAACTCAAATAGAATATTCTATAGCAAGTGTGACAATTTATGTGCCCATGCATTCTTAAGCTACAATAAGGCATGGGGTATGTTAATGTGAGCATCTCTAACATGTCCATAGGTGGGTTCCTTTGGAAAGGATAAATGAATACCTTGTGTGAAGGGCATAACCCTTTCCAATTGATGTAGGTTATGCATTGGCTAATGTGACTCCTCATCATGTTAGTAATTGGAGAAAGGGAGAAGATAGCCTAATAAAGCTCCCATTCTAAAAAGTGCCTTGTAAACTCTACGCAGTTTACTTCCTATTTGAGTCAGTGCCTACAACCTTGGCATAACCCAAAGTTGTTGAGATTAAAAGGTTTTATGTAAATAGTAGAGATTAAGGTTAGCTCAATAGTAAAGTGGTCCAATGTACTAAATAAAAGATAACTAAAAATTTATCAGCCCCAAATTTAAGGTTGGTACAAGATTTATGTTTGGGTAATAGTGGCAACTAGTACAACTAATAACTTACAAATTTTAGTCTTTTTTCAAAGGATAAGAGAGTGGTATGCCCTAGTAGGAGGTCAAAGTCCAAGAAAACAAGAACCTGCAAAGATGCCTTGGGTTTGGTACTAGTGAATAATTGAGTATCCTTTCCCTTGAAGAAGATAACTAATAAGGAACTCGTTGAACAATCATAGATCATAGTAGTTATGAGCCCCAGTTAAATCATTCCTTCTACTATTCACAAAGTAGATGCAAAGTACTTTGGAAAGAAATATGAAAAGTAGTGTTTTCTATATTTTTGGGGGATCATAAAGGAAGATTTGCTTAAACTTATGGATCCATTGAAGGACTAGTTGCATCACTAGCCAATCAAGAAGAATATATTGGTTTTCCAAGTTCCTTAATATCATAATTTGAAGGATTTCCATGTACTTGTAGATAGTTCATAATTTTCTCCATTGAGCTAACCTAAAGTACCTTTATCATTTGTATGTAATCAAACACCTTACAAACTAATAGGATTTGAGGCACTTTATTAGTAAGGTAGTCTCCTCTAGCACTTTTTTTCTAATAATATTTTCTACTACTTAATCTAGGTATAGTTAAATCTTTTACCTACCTTAACAGTTAGCCTACATGATGTATAAAAAAAACATGCTAAGTTATGGGTAGGCTATGCCTATCTATATAAAGGCAAGCATAAAAACTCATTACTAAGTTAACCATAGAAAACCATTATTAAGCCTCATCTATCTTAATGGTTTTCTAGATGTAATGATATGATTCTTTAAAGTGCCATTCAACACCACATGATGTGTCAAACAAATGTGTTATCCTAGGATCATGATAAAGATATATGTTCATGTTATGTTAGTTGGTACAAAACCAACCATAGAAAATCATTGTTAAATATTTTAGCTATTAATGGTTAGCTAATTATAATAACATCACCCTTTAAAGCATCAATAAAAGCTTAGAAAACAAAGCATGAATTTGTAAAGGACTATGTCTTAATAACTAAAGAAACTTGCAAGTATATATAAAGGTCACACAAAAACTATCATCAAAATGACACCTTAAAAACTAAAAAAAACTGCATTCTTATATTTCTTTATAATTATTTTAAGGTATCATTGAAATGATACCTTAAAATAATTATAAAGAAATATAACAATGCCTCATATGTAACTTGAATTGGCAATCTTTTGATACAATTCCTTGTTAAATAATGAGTTAATCATTTTAACCACCTTTCATTGGCAATGTCTTACATTGAAAAGAAATTATTAATTTAGTAATAATTTAAATTATATTAAGAAAATATGTTGTTGAAAAAAAATATATTAATATAGACTAAAATCCTAGAAATTCTAAAAGTAAAGTAGATAACAAGATGTCTAATCATTAGGATGTATAATCTATCATTAAGGATTGGGTTACAAAGAATAGATCTTAGTTATAGTGAAAATAATTTTATTTCTAATCTTATCATTTCTAAAAATGAAACTGAAATTAAAATTTTATTATATTTGCCTAGATTCAAAGGATATGTTAGATAAATTAACTTGTATGAAATACATCATTAATAATGAATCATGAGCATAGTAGATATGTCCAATATTCATGTAATTTGAACACATCATCTATATAATTTTCTAGAACTAAAATTAGTAGCTTAAATAGATCATAAAAAGATTGACAAAAAGACTTTCCATTTTCTTCTAAAGAAACTATTCCATAACATTTTAATAATACATGTTACTCATCTTCTAATACTTGTAGTAAATACATTTGACATATTTTATCTTCATGTTGTTTCCATCTTCCAATTTTAACTTAGAGATAGTGTAATTTAATTCTTACTATGCTAGTTAGTGCTTATATATATATATATATTGAAATTATTGCATGTAGATATTCTATTTCATCATTCCTACCATCTCTAATAATATGCCAGTAAAATTAAAGTAAATATATGTATTCTTAGCCATATAACCAACACGAGCTAATGAGAGATGGCTCAATTAGTTAGACAATTGTCTAAAAAATTTTATATAAAAAGAGATTACTAGTTTGAGTTACACATGAAGTACCTTTATGTTCTACCTAAGTTCTATTAAAGTATCCTATTAACTATATGTCCTAAGAATACATATAATTAAAAATTTTAATATCTAACAACATTAATCCCTTTCCATCCCCTAAATATAACCTACACATCATCATCATCATCATTGTAGCCTTGTTCTAATAAAATAGCATTGACTACAAAAGTCATCTTTTGCCATTTTTCTTTATAAAGATATAGATCCTTATTTATTTGCAATTTCTTTATAACATCTTCAATTAATTTTTCCCATGTATTTTTTCATCTTTCTTTCTATAATAATGTTTTCCCAACATTATCTAACATCATAAGAAATTTTCTTAGATCAATTAAATCTGGGGAAGAAGACCTAAGAACTATGCCTCCAACTAAGTAATGTGTCCACTTCAATTATTGAGAAGAAAGAACATAAGATATTTGAATTACTTAAGTTCTATATACACCTCTAGGAGAATCTCTACAACTTCAAACTAAGATAAGTGATCACGAAAAGAAGCAATCTTGTAGACATTATTGATTAAGAATAATGATGTATCTACAAAGGATGCCTCACCCCTAGACCTTTCATAAGTTAGTACAATGTTTAGTGTGGAGTCACACTTGAACTATACAATCTAGATCATTCTACATATCTGTGACTATCATAGAATCAAGCCCCATGTAGTTCTATCAATGAGGGGATGATAAGAGAAACGTAGAGAGAAGATATAGGGCAAAGCCCTATTATTCCTTGGAACTAGTAAGCCAAAGTAGTTTTTCAACACTTGAGAGTATCATAGATAAACAACTGAGAGTGTTTCAATGTCTTTGAACCATGGAAAAAAACTAGAATAACCATTGATCCTAAGAATTTTTTCATAATCCCTCCTCACACAATAAAAACAATGTCCTCAGACTAGATCCTAGGATAAGTTTTAATAATATACTTCTTATATAGGTTTAAAATCTATCAATTTTAGGGAGTAACCCAACTTAATATGATTGTAGGCTCAAAGAAAGGTATTAATCTCAAAGTCTTGCTATATCTTTTCGATCAAGGCCTTGCATGAAACATGAAGAACATTTGATGGAACCAAGAAATCATCCCTATCCCATGATGAGAGGGATAATGTCAATCTAGAGGACCAATGTCTTTAAGGCATTACTTAGATCCATTCCTTTAGTGGGTATAAGAGACTTTTCCTCCTACATAGTTCCATAGCTACATAGGAGAATATGCTCCTCTCGCACAACTTGAGCCAATATCCTCCAGATATTTACTTAGTACCATTAATGAGAAGATTTTTTTTGAATCGATTTGAAAACTTATTAGGATTTATTATAAGCCTTTATAATGAATTTGAAAGATCTCATCTTTAAAGAGAACATGCTCCATGGGAGCCATGACTCAATAAGAAAACTTGAAATTTGTGAGAACCCTAGGTTCTACATTTGGTCTTAAGATCAAGGAGTTTCTTCAATCTAGTGAATAAAGTGATAAAACACTAAGTCCATACCAAAACCACTATGTTAATATCATAAGTCCATGTTGGTGGAAAGAAGGGTGTATAAAGTCCTCCTTCCAAACAGGATTCATAGGTAGATCAATTATTTTGTCCTTGCCATCATAGGATTGACTAGCCTTCCAAACAATTATACCATTGTGGAATAACATATATCTATATTTATATTAATGGAGAATGCAAAAGTTGCTTGGAAAACCTTTTTGGGATGCAATCAAGGAATCCCATATACTTGATTCCATCTAAAACTATCAAGAATGTCCAACATAGAGTTTAAACACTCACATGTTGTAGTGAAATAAGGGTTGCTAGGGGATTGACCCTAGGATAATCCTCATCCCAAATCATAAACCATAACATCTAAACCTAACCAAAGGAAGAACTAGCTAAAGTTTGTTAGTAAAATTTGATCACCTTGTCATAGGAAATGAAACAAGCATTGTTCTTCATTAATTAATTTACAATGAGGAAAAGCACTTAGCAAATTTCCATAAGATAAATCTCTATCATATAATTTGGATAAGATGTGAGTTCCTAGGAGTTGTAGTTTCTTCCACAACATGTTAGAATATACTCCTAAGTTGAATTACAATCATTAGTTTATTAACTTAATCTATTAATTCTTATGAAAGATTATGATGATTCAACAAATAGTCACACTTCTTTATGAGGTAAAAAAAGCCTTAAGATCTTACTAAAATAAGAAGAATATAGAAGAGATGAAAGAAAAAGTAGTAGAAGAGTAGGTGTGTGTGTGTAAGAACAAGTAAAATGAGTAAGAAAGATTGGAATAATAGGTACAAGTAATGTTCGTGTGATCGATGATACAAAAAAGAAGTGATTTGTAAAGATAGAAAGGAAAAATTCCCTAAGCTAGAAGTTTGAATAGAAGCATCAAAAAAATAATCAGTTCCATCAAAAGAATTAACATGAAGGATTTGTAGGAGACAAGTATGATCGTTATAACATAGAATCTAGTTTCTTAAAGAAGAAGAAAAGATCCAAATTATGCCATATATATCTTGTTCGAATTTCTTGAATAAGAAGAGACCATCTAGAAGGTTATAATGGAATAAAAGAAGAAAGACTTATGAGATGTAGTTTGTAAATACAATGAGGTAAAGTTAGGAATGACTTAGTAAATTATGGGAGAAGTTTATGATGTTAAGTCAAAGAAAAGGCTTAATGAAGTATAGTAAACAAGGTGAAGTTAATTTCATTAAGAACTTAATGATGTATTAAGTAAGTATTGTAATAAGTTTACCCACAAGTGTTTGTAATATAATGAGTTATGAAAAATAGTTGTAAGTGTATTGTAACCTTATAATGAAGAATTAGATGCAAATTAAAAGAGGATGCATTATTAGAGAAATAACAACATCATTGAAATACAAAAGGTTCTTATATTTTTAGTATGATCAAATCTAGAATTATGGCAAACCCAACAAATGATGATTATGAATTATTAGAAATAGAAACAACACTTGTTGTAGACTATCTATGATAATTTATGATCAATACTAAGTTATAAATAAAGTTAATGTAACTCTGTTCATCATAAGAGGATTTGTAACTAGTTAAATCAGTAAGACTTACAATACTAATAATTGTAGAGAATTACAAAAAGTAATTATCATTGAGAAGAGAGTTTCAATCTTACTTGTTATTCATTAGATCATGAAGAATTGTGGAGTTTCCGTAAGGTGTAAATACAAACTCTAACATCATAGGAACATCTGAACAATAAAACTAATGACATAACATTTGTATTTTTGTTAAATTAGACAAGATTTTTGAGAGATCCTCACTATGAGATTTCTTCCCAAAGTGAGTACACCATCTAATCTACATCATTGCAATTATACATGCTAAAGAAAGTCACCGAACCAATATTTCCACACTACATAACTACTCTTAATTATGGAAGGGCATGGATTCAAAGGTCTTACGTGTCATTCTATTTACATCAATGATGAATAGTGATGTGTTACTATGTTCACCTTTGGAACTATCATGAGAAAGATCTAGATTCCACCACATCAAACCTTGTTTCATAGATTTCATGATGCATAGCATAAACACCCAAATCATCTAAGACAAACTAAGGCTGAACTTTACTTGTTCTATTTCATATAGAATGAGTCATAAATTACAAATGTTATTTATCAGAAAATAACCACTAGGAGGACTAGGTCCTTAATGAATTTTGATAGAGCATAGAAAGAAGAATAACTAGGATTAATCTGCTAGCCAGTACCTTTTATTAGAGGTTCTCGAATAGTTTATGAAATAAGAGCATCATCTGAGGAATCTAAAGGACCATTTAATAAAGTCCATATAAAGTAAGAAAACCAACAGAAATTTTAATGGATCACATCTTGCTTAAGAATTTTGAAGGACACCAAGCCTACTTCATCAACTATATTTATAAAGAAGTTTATGGATTCAAGCAATGTAACTACACCTTGTTCTTGTTATGAGTTCCAAGATTTTTTGAGCACTCAAAACTAAAGTTTATCTTTATCACATGTTAGAATATACTTCTAAATTAAGATATAATTATTAGTTTGTTAACTTAACACATTAGCAATTATGAATAGTCATGATGATTTGGCAAAGAGTTGTAACCTCCTATAAAGCATAAGAGAGTGCAACTCACTTTGTAAAGAGTGAAATAAGGAACAATAAGAAGAAGGTGAAGAAACAACTTATAAGTAGAGAATGTGAGAAGAACCATAAGGAAGAAGAAGTAGAAAAAGAACTATAGGGTTTGTAATATGTATTAAACCTATGGAGTCAACTTATGAAAAGAATAATGTCATGAACCTATTCATGATGAATGGAAAGAAGAAATTGTAAGTAAAGAAGCTTATGAAGTAACAACAATCATAATTTGTAATGTAAGAATCCTTCTAGCTTTTCCAAATGGAACCTTGATGAGATGTGATAGCCATTAATCCTATTTATAAGATTGATGAGAAATTGTTACAAAAGACAAGAAGTAGATCTTTGCAACACCAAGATCTAGTTTGTTAAATAAGAAGAGAAGATCCAACTTGTATCATACATAGTCTGGTCTAGTTTCTGAAATAAAAAGTGAAGGTTATCTGAAAGGTTATGATGGACAAGAAGAGGGAGACTTATCAAGAAATATTTTGTAAAGCCTAGTAAGATAAGATAGAGCGGCTTAGCTAAGTATAAATGAGAAAGGATAGTAAATCTAGTCTAAGTATAGAACTTTATAATCCATTGAGTTACAAACAATGATCATAAGTATATTATATAACCTTATGATGGAGAAGTGGATATGAACCAAAGAAGATGCACTATTAGAAAAAGCAACATCACCAAAACATAAAAAGTTCTTACGTTTTTAGTAAGGTAGAACTTAGAGATACAACAAGCTTGAAGATGATGTTACAAATTAGCAAATCTAGAAATAGTACTAAGTTATGGAATTAGTACATCGTAACTCTATTCATTGTAAGAGGATTTAGAAGTAATAATTTTGTAAGACTTACGATACTTACAACTACATAGTATTAAGAAAAGTAGTTATTATTAAGAAGATAGTTATGATCTTAAAATTCTACATTATTACTTTTTACTCATCAACATCCTATTAATGAGAGTTTTTAAAGAGACCTAAAACAAGACTTTAATATCACAACCATTTTTTTCATTTTGAACATTAAGAGAAATCAATTGTCTAAATTGAATTAATCAAAGTTTGTTAACAATTTAGGGATCTGTATATATGAAGAAAGTAGTTCATATGATTAAGTTAGAGAGACAACTAGTAAGAATAATTAACTATTAACACTATTTAGACACACCTATAGAGAAGGGATGCATTGAAACATCTAGCACATATGAGAAAGAGGGACCCATACATCCCAAGCAAATTAAGTGATGAGTTCTAAGTCATGAGGATCCTTAGGAAAGCATTCACTTCTAATGCACAGAACATCTAAGTAGGACCTCTAAGAGAGGGCAAGAATTAGAGGAATTGATACAAAATTTGTGCAGGGATCACATGTAGCACATAAGTCATATAATATATTCAACAAGCATGATAAAAAAAATAGAGATATCACAATCTATAAATGCTACAAAGTGCAAGGCCATAACCACATGCATATAGAGCCATCATACAAGATCACACATGAGTAGCCAAGATACACTCAAATAGAGTAAGAGGAAGAGATCTCAAAACATGTATATTCCAAAACCAAAATCAAGAAGATATGACCTTCAAATAAAAAACTAATCCAAGAAGAAAAGCCTCTAAAATAGATCAAAAGTAAGAACAACCTAACTCTTTGAGGTATCAAAAGAGCTAACTTAAAAATAAAATGCCTCAAGCTAGGTATCAAAATCTAAAGAGATGGAACCATAAAGCCCAAGATCAATCCCATATTGTTTCAAGGAAAAAATCATATTATCAAATAATCCATATTGGATTTAACTAAACTCAAAGTTAAAGAGAGTATTGAAAATAAAGATTGCATCAAGAACTAGTCTAGAAAGAAGTATGTAAGGCCTCAAGAAATACCTTAAAAATTTTTTACACAATAAACTAAAAAGTTACATGGAGCCATATTTAAGCCATAGTAAGTACAAAAGTGAAGTGGTAGCAATTGAGAGCCAAAGTTAGAGTGATGTGTACAGAGTCGAAATGCAACTAAAAGAAAGACATGCATACACAAGTAGAAAAACATATAAGTACAAGCATGAACATAAGTTAGTATACCAACAATAATCTTTGTCCAGCTAGACCAATGCTCAACATGATCATATATTTGAAGGTCCTCTATCAAGAGGCACTGGGAAAAATTTTGGCCTAGGACTACCTAACTTGCATTTCATATTTAGATAATAGAAGTAGGGATGCAAGGATTTCACATCTTGCATTACCAAAATAAGCTATCTTAGCATAAGTTATCTAGGTGGAGACTGAAGTGGAGAGTAGGTCTAATTCATTCTAGATAAACCACTAAAGACCAAGGATGGAAAGCTTCTTATACATAAACAAGCCACATCAACAAGCACCCAATGCTTGCTCAACTACCAATGAAAATATAGTGGAGGTAAGCTCAACAAATGTAGCTATCTCTATTCATTAATATGCAACATAGCCAAGGCTGCAAGCATCATAAAATGACTTCAAAATGCTATATAGTAAGGGCCCTACCAAAAGAACAACCTAGTGGTAGATATAAGAGGTAAAACTAATATGATGTGCTATCAAATATGATATCTAACTAGAAATAACATACAAGGAAAACCTTAAAGCTAAAATATAAAAATCATAACAAACTAGAAGAATGTTGCATTCATCATAATGCATCAAAGGATGATTTGATACCATTTGTAACAACATTTTCCCTAAGAAATTTTTAGCATCCCAAGGAATTTCCTTAGATCCATTATATTTGGGGCAAAAGACTTGAGGATTATGCCTTCAACCAAGTAATGCATCTGCTTCAATTATCTAGAATGGAAAACGCAACACATCCAAATCACTTAAGTTGTATACATTCCTCTATGAGGACCTCTAAGATTTTAAATGAGGACAAGAAAGAAAAAACCTTTGTAGGCATTATCAGTGGTGAATGATAATATATCTAGAGGAATTATTTTAAACCTTTCATGATTTAGTAGAATTTTTAGCATAAAGCTACATCTTAGTTATCTAATCCAAGCTATTCTACATATTTGCAATCATTGCAAAATTAGCCCTAGTGTAGTTCTATCAATGAGGGGATGATGAGAGGGACATAAAAAGGTAATATAGGATGATGCCTTGTTGTTTCTTGGAACTACCAAGCTAAAGTGGATTTCTAATACTTGAGTTTAATTGACAAACAACTCAAAGTATTCTGTGATTCTTAAATCATGGGAAGAAACTAGAGAACTTAGAGCCTAGGATAGGCAATGGTCAAACTTAGAGTGTTTCATATTCCAAGAATAATTCTCCCCTTCACAAAAGTAGTGATGTCCTTGGAATGAAGCTAAGGATAATTTTTAAGAATATACTTCTTGTACAGGTTTGAAATTTTACAATTCTGAAGAATAACCCAACTCAATATGATGCTAATATTAAAGCAAGGTATCAACCTTGAAGGTGTATTACATCTTTCTAACTAAGGTGTTGCATAAAACATGAAGAACACTTGATGAAACCAAGAAATCATTCCTATTTCTTGATGAGAAGGATAAGGGTAATTCAAAGGACCAAAAAATCTAAAACATTTCTTATATCTATTATTTTAGTGAGTATAAGAGAATTATCCTCTTGCATAATCCCATACCTATGTAGAAAAATATGCTCATCATTCACAAGTTTAGCTAAGATCCTTCAAATAACCACTAGTATTCATTGATAAGAAGATTTTTTTGTGAATTGATTTGAAAGTTTACTATAAGCTATTATTAGCTATAATAATGAAATTACAAAGATATCATCATTTGAAGTGATTATAAGATGCTTATTTCTTAAGTTGAAGACTTGGGTTTGAGCTTAGGCACACCCACTCGAAGAGGCTAGGCTTTTACTCATCTACCAACCCTCTCAGGATCCTATTTAGTAGGATGAGCATTGTGGCTTTGGGTGATGATCTTTCTAATAATGAACATATAAGATCTTGTTTTTAAATAGATCATGCTCCATGGAAGCCATGCCTCAACAAGGAAACCCAAAATTTTCCAAAGCCCCAGGTTCTACATCTATTTTTAAGACTAAGATGTCTCACTAATCTAGCCATTAAAGTGCTAAAACACTAAGTCCATGAGAAAACCACTACTTTAAAATCATAAGTCCATGATATTTGGAAGAATGACATACAAAGGCCTCCTTCTAAATAAGGTTCATAGGTAGATCAATTTTTAACCTTGCCATCATAGGATGGACTAGCTTCACAAACCATGTTACCATCATGGAATAACATACACTTGTATTTATATCAATGGAGAAGGCCAAATTTGCTTGGAAAACCTCTCCATGATGCAACCAAGACATCCCATATACTTGTTGCCATATGAAACTATCAAGTATGCCCAAAATAGAGTTTGATTGCTTATATATTATAGTGAATTGAAGATGGCTAGGGGATTAATCCTAGGATGTGTGAACCCTTTAGTGTGTTTTGGTGTGTATCAAAACATTACATAAAATGGAGTCAAAGGTTTTTTGCATGGTTGTATGATTATTGTGTTTGTAGGACTATGTACACGGGAAACTAAGATCAGATAAAGAGGATAAGGAACAAACTGTTTAGAGCTTAAAGAAGGAAGTCATCCACATGGTCTTCAAACGAACATCCAAAGAACGTGGACAAGGACCAGATACTGTACACGCAAAGTTGTCATCATCAAAGTATGTAGAAGATCAAGGCTATGGATAAGAAATGATGAATTCAAAAGACAAAGAAAGTGAAAGAAAGATGTCTCTAGGAAACAGCAAATGTCTTGGCAAAATTGGAGTAATCTCAGTTAAAAATGTCTTCAAGAAATAATAGATGTCTTTCTCCAAGTAAATACGTCTTCATCATAGAATGACGTCTTCATCGAATGAAGGCCAAAACTAGAAAGATATCTTTCATAAGACAAAGACATCTCCTAGAATGAAGATTTCAGAAAGATGTCTTTCACTAAACAAAAACATCTTTCTAGAATGGAAGGTAATTTTAGAGACATCCTCCATGACTATTAATGATCATTGGCTAGTTGTTGCATGAGTTTTGAGATGGATTTAGAAACATAATAGCTATAAGAAGAGTTGATGTGCATTGGGAAATGTGCAAGTCTTATTGTATTCATTGTACAATAATCTGTAATCATTGAATTCTTTGTTGCTCCTCATTATTTTATAATTCTTGCATTGTAAAGTGTGTTGTACCTAACTGTACAAGGATTAACAAACTAAGTTGCAGTTATCCCTTGTAATTCTTATTCTTGTTACCATGCAGGGTTGATGTGCTTGAGCTTGTTAGGATCCTACAGGATTGAGTTGTTGATGATGCAATACAACACTTCAATGCAAAGCTTAATATTGTAAAGATTTTGGAAGCCTTAAAGCCACATTTCCAAGCTTGATGGGACCTTGTGGGGTTGAGTTATTGGTGTTGTGCTACAAAACTTTAGAGAAGGGCTTGAAGACTATATATGATGTGGAACCTTCAACCACATTTCAAGAGCAACAAAGTTCAGAGATGTGCTTACAATCTACCCTCTGAGTGTGGACTACCCAAGTTGGGAAACCATGTTAAATTTGGTGTGTGTGCTTTGTATCTTTAGGTTTTAATTTGGGGAACTTATTCATCCCCTGCCTTCTAAGTTCAACAATCCACAAGTGGTATTAGAGCTTGGTACTCTTCTTTGTCATCATCAAATTCAAGAGTGAATAATGGAGAGGACATCTTACACAAAGCCACCCATGTTTGATGGATTTGACTTTACCTGTTGGAAAGCCAGAATGCAAGGGTTCTTTGAATCCATGGAGTTTAAAGTATGGGAGTCAATTCTGGAAGGCTACGCTCCACTTGTTGACAACACCATCGGCATCATCACACATTGCAATAAATGGTCTCAAGAGGAAAAGTATAAGTTCATGTTTGATTCAAAAGCAAAAAAATTTTTATATTGTGCATTGAATAAATTTGAATTTAACAGGGTAGTAGGATGTAAAATGGCCAAAGAAATTTGGCAAAATTTAGAAGCTACTTATGAAGGAACCTCTATTGTTAAGTAATCAAAATTTTTAGTTTTACAAAGTGAATATGATAAACTTAAAATGAGAGAAGGTGAGTGATGAGTGGCGAGGTACCCCTATAGTCAACCATATGAATACGAGTGTTACACGCACTATCTGGTTGAACTCCATAGACTAAGTGCCTACACACCTTATGGAACACTTAAGGTTAATCGTTCATTGTCTTCCCAGACTTACTTGTATTTGTCACGGTTGTATGGTTAAGTAAGTTTGAGGTATGTGATTTTTATATCTTTAATGTTTTATCACCTATGCTAATGAGGGAAAGGGTGAAGAGATTAAGTAACTAACTTTAACTAACTAAGTTCTAATGCCTAACATTAGTATCTGTTCCCACTTGCCGTTCACACCCTGAACCAATGCAACCTTCTAGGATTACCAAACGCTATTCGTTACTGGGATTACCAAGCGTAATGCACGTGCTCGAAGTGGTCATACTAAATGCACTTAACTAGGAGTGTTGAGGGTTGAGAAAGATTAAGTCCTTAAGAAAGCATTTAAATGATGAACAATAAATAACAATAATTAAAGTCCTAATTAGCTTAGTCCATGCACTACAAGGTTTATCCAAGAAGTTCGTCTTTATTTCCGTACACAAACTTGTGCTCAAGTACAATATTTGCTCAAATAAAGATCCATTCACTTTGGGACTCCTACTGTGGGAACATGGAAATTACTCTAACTCTAGAATGGAAAAACTGCAAGAGTTTGGCTAAGGTCTAGATCTAGATGGAGAAACAAGGGAGAGCTGCCTCTTATTTATAGATTTGGCGATGCACTGTGATATCACGTATGTGATATCGTAGGGGAAGACACGATATCGAGTATATGATATCGTGTACGTGATATCGCGGAAGATGCGATATCGTAGGGGAAGACGCGATATCGCATATACGACATCATGTATGCGATATTACGGAAGATGCGATATCACGTCCTATCAGTAAGAAAATCAAGGATCATTTTTCTAGAGCTAATGATCTTGTTGTAGTAAGTAGAGACATAGGAAAAGATCTACTTGAAAGAGATGTCATTATCAAAATGATCAGAACTCTTCAATTGGAGTTTAGAGCTAAGGTCACAATCATGGAGGAAATCAAAGATTTCTCAACTCTAAAATTTGAGGAACTTTAAAGTGCCCTTATTGCGTATGACATGAATCTCATAAGCGAATGAGCAATTCAAGAAAGACCTATTGCTCTAAAGACTACCTCCAAGAAAAAAGAGGTTAATGAGAATGATGAGGAAAATGAAGATGAGATTGGTATTCTCTCAAGGAGACTACAAAAATTTCTTATAAGAAGAAACAAAGTGGAATCTTAGCAACAATAAAGACCTAATTTCTTCAAAGGTAGAGAAATAGGTAGAAATTTTTTAAATTCTTCTAGTCTAGATTTTTCTTCTATAGAATGTTGGGTTTGTGAAGGAAGAGGCCATATGATCTTTGAATGTTCTAGTGATCCAAATGATAGAAAGGTTTAGTTAAAAAATAGATCCAATGATGAGGAACCAAAAAAGACAAACTTCCATATAATTTGGAATGATAGTGAGAAAAGTGAAGAAGAAGGGTACAATTCTTCCCAAGATTCACATCTCATTTGCATGGCATTTATAGATGAACTTCCTTACATATGGCTGAACAACATGGTAAGTGTGACAAGAGGTATAGTGAATTTAAAGAAGAAATTTCTCTCTTACATCATTTGATTAGGAAGGCAAAGAAATCAGTACTTTCTAAGATAAATGTTATTTATGTTGAAGTGAAAGAAGAAATATTAGACATAAAAGTTGAGATTCAACAACTAGCCTCTTGTAATAAGGATTGCAGCAAGATTTAAGAAGAGGAGATTCTTGAAAATTGGCTGAAGGATTCAAAGGAAGCAACACTTGAAGTTTCAAGCTTAAGGTTAAGAATACTAAGGTCTGATAATTTTGGTCATGAGGATGATATTGCTTTTATATGTAAAAATTGTGGTTTTATGTAAGCTCTTAACTATGATTATCAAAATAAGATTAATGCTTGGTCTTGTCAAAAAGGTTTTGGTAAGAAAATTGAGTAGGTACCAATAGGAGAGAATGAAGAGAAATGGAGTATTGAAAATAATGCAAAAAGTGATCAAGGGTTCTAACATAAAGAACATGAAAAAATAGAGACATCAAATACACAATCTAATGAAAGATAACCCAATGATGAGGAGGTACTTCATGATAGGGGACCTCACCTCAAACTCCATTGATCTTCTCTTCTCACTGGTAGGCAAGGTAAGTCAAGGTAAGTCTCTATCATTTTGATTTCTAGTTAATAAAAATAGTGTTTGAGAAGTCAAAAATTATTTGTCTTATCTAAATCATAAAGATGATAATTGTTTTAGTAAAGACTAATAGTATAGCACTTGTAATGGTTTCTTGTCTTGCATTCAATCTTGCTCAATCTGAAATTCTTGTAATGATATGATCTTAAGCTCATGTCCATTGGAATATTTTTTCTATTTATGAAATAAGATAGAACACTAAAAAATTTGTCAATAGTATAGTTTGGAAATATTAGTCTCCACATTAGATCTAAATAAGTGAACTTTAGTTGAAGTACTTTGATGATTTAAACGCCTAAGAAAATTTGCACATGTGTAGGAAAAGCCTACTCTTCATTATTCATCTTCATCTTAGAGGACACAAATGTAGGGGTAGTCTTGAAAGACCTCAAACTCTAAAACAACAAATTATTCTACAATGAGCAAAGATTCATGACATGCAAAATATTCAAGGCAAAAGTAGGATTAACTCTTGATTAAGATGTCTTATAATTAATTTCACCTAACCACTATCTAAGATCTTTCTAAAGCATACGCAGCTTTCTTGGACATTGATTTTTCTTTTTGCTTTCCTTCTCGATGTTTACTAAGAGTTGAGTTCAGGTGGAATCATGACACATTGGTTTAAAAGACAATTTTATTCCAAAATCAACTTTAACATAGGGCAGATCCTATATTGATTTTTAGTCCTTTGAAAATGTCTTGAGATACTTGATGAAAACTCTTTCTTCTACATGCTTTATCTTTGTTATTTTATGCTAAATTTTATTAATAGACTAGTTTCACTAGATCATATTTACATTAGTAGAGAACTTATATGAACATATAGTTATCAGTATGTTTTATTTTTAATTAATGGTTGTGGATGTTGCATTGCCTTGAAAAAATGATGGAATATGCATGTCTCATTCATAGCTTCCTTATTCTCATGGAAATTTCCAAATTTTTGGTTAAAGTATATCAATGCAAGTTTTAATGAGACAATTAAATAAGATGCTTGTTCCTACTTGTTCTACCTTTGGCCTTTAAAATTGAATGTTGATGATCCTTATTGAATGAGTTGTAGCTCCTTGTTTTTGACCTCAAAAGAGTAGTTCTTAATTAACAAGGAAATTGAGCAATAACATGATCCCTCTATGGGAACGTATTCATGTTTTTTCTTTCTAACTAATGAATTTGACATCAATGGTTTTCCACTATGAAGTTGTATGGCTATATTTACCTCACCATAAAGATATGTCCATTTGCCACTATTTTACAAAGATGGAGAATATCTAAACATTTCAAGCATCATGCACTACTAATGACTTATTGTTTTAGAGACAAGTTGCTTAATTTTCAAAGCCTTTGCTTTACTTCAAGGTTGAATTTCACTTGGAAGGTTTGGTTTTGCTCTTGCCAAATCTTAGGCACCTCTTCATGGACATGATAAACACATACTTACTATATGTTTTTAGGATTATGAGTGATACTTGGCTCTAAATATTATCTAGATATTATTGTTCTTTTATATCTTTCCTAACCAAGTTTAAGCACTTTATCCTTTTTTCCACTATTCACAAAAGGGGGAGAGTAGTATGGTTATATTTGTATGGTAACTAACCCATTTTTTGAAGTTTTGAACATCACCAAAAAGGTAGAGATTGTGGATCCTTTAGTGTGTTTTGGTGTGTGTCAAAATGTTAAGTAAAATAAAGCCGAAGGTTGTTGATATGGTTATTGTGTTTATAGGACTACGCACATGGGAAACCAAGATGAGCTAAAGAGGACAAGGAATAAACTATTTAGAGTTCAAAGGAGGAGGTCATCCACATGGTCTTCAAACAAACATCCAAAGTACGTGGACAAGGATCATATAATGTATAAGCAAAGTTATCATCATCAAAGCATGTGAAAGATCAAGGCTATGGACAAGGAATGATGAATTCAAAAGATAAAGAAAGTGGAAGAAAGACATCTCTAGGAAATAGCAGATGTCTTGATAGAATTGGAGTAATCTTAGGCAAAGGTGTCTTTAAGAAATAGTAGATGTCTTTCTCTAGGAAAAGACATCTTCATCACAGAAAGACATCTTCATCATAGAAAGACATCTTCATTCAATGAAGGGCAGAAACATAAAGACATCTTTCATAAGAAAAATATGTCTCCTAGAATGAAGACTTTAAAAAGATGTCTTTCAGTAAACAAAGATGTCTTCCTACAATGGAAGGCAATTTTAGAGAGATTCCTTAGGCATGAGAAAGGCATCTTCCATGATCGTTAATAACCATTGGCTAGCTATTGCATGAGTTTTGAGATGGATTTAGAAACACAGTTGCTATAAGAAGACTTGATGTGCATTGGGAAAAGTGAAAGCCTTATTGTATTCATTGTAAAATCATTTGTAATCATTGAATTATCTATTGCTCCTCATTGTCTTATCATTTTAGCATTGTAAAGTGTGATGTACCTAATTGTACAAGGATCAACAAATTGAGTTACAATTATCCCTTCTAATTCTTATTCTTGTTGCCCTATGGGGTTGATGTGCTTGAGCTTGTTGGGATCTTGTGGGATTGAGTTTTTGGTGTTATGGTACAACACTCTGGTGTGGAGCTCAAGGCTGTAAATTTTTTGAAAGCCTTGAAACCACATTTCCAACCCTATAGGGACCTTCTGGGGTTGAGTGATTGGTGTTGCAGTACAACACTTTGGAGTGGGGCTTGAAGACTGTATAGGGTGTGGACCCTTCAACCACATTTTGAGAGCAACAAAGTTCGAAGATGTGCTTGGAATATACCCTCCAAGTGTGGACTACCCATGTTGGGGAACTTCATTAAATTTGGTGTGTGTGCCTTGTATCTTTAAATTTTAATTTGGGGAACTTATTCATCCCTCCCCTCCCTTCTAAGTTCAACTATCCACAGGATGGTCCTCATTCTAAACCATCAACCATAGCACCTAAACTCAATCATAGGGAGAACTAACTAAAGTCTACTAGTACAATTTGATCACCCTATCTTAGGAAATGAGACAAGCATAATTCTAAATTAAGTAATTTACAATGAAGGGAAGCACTTAGAAAGCTTCCATTGGATACATCTTTATCATGAAGTTTTGGTAACATTTGAGTCCCTAGAATTTGTAGCTTTTGCCATGCCATGTTATAATATACTCCTAAGTTAAATTACAATAATTATTTTCATAGCTTAATTTATCAATTATTATGAAATATTATGATGATTCAACAAAAAATCATAATTTCTTGTAAGAAATCTCAAGATCTTATTAAAATAAAAAGAACACAGAAGAGGTGAAAGAAAAAGCAGTAGAAGAGTGTGTGTGGAAAAATAAGTGAAAAAAGTAAGAAACATTAGAACAATAGCCATAAGTAATATTCGTAAGTTAGAAGATATGAAAAGAAGTGATTCGTAAAAGTATGAAGGAAGAATGCCTAAAGTTGAAAGTGCGAATAGGAGTATCAGGACGTAAGTGAGAAGAAAATAACCAAGTTGTGCCATACATAACTTATTTTGGTTTCTTAAGTGAGAAGAGAAGACTATCTAGAAGGTTATGATCAAATAATAGAAGAAAGACTTATGAGATGCAATTTGTAAGCATAGTAAAACTAGGTTACTAGTAACTTAGTGAAGTATGAGAGAATTTTGTGAAGTTAAATTAAAGAAAAAACTTAATGAGGTATAGTGAACAAGATGAACATTAAGCTCACTAAGAACTAACTGATATAGCATATGTAGACTATGATACGTCCACATACAAGGGTTTGTAATATAATGAGTTATGAACAATAGTCATAAGTGTATTATAATCTTTTGATGGAGAATTAGATGCAATCCAAAAGATGCTCTGTTAGAGGAAGAGTAATGCTACCAAAACATAAGAAGTTTTTATATTCTCAATATGATCAAATTTGCAATTAAAACAAGCTCAAAAGATAATGATTAGAAATTTCTAAAAATAGAAATAGTACTTGTTATAAACTATCTATGATAACTTATGACCAATAAAAGCTTATAAATAAAGTTAACATAACTCTATTTATCATAGGAGGATTCATATATAGTTAAATCAGTAAGACTTATAATATTCATAACTGCAGAGAATTATGAAATGTAATTATGATTAAGAAGAGATTTTAAATCTTATTAACAAGATATTTTTTATATTACTTCTTACTCATTAATCTTGGAGAATTATGGAGGTACTACAAGGTGTAAATACAAACTCTAGCATGTCAAGAACATATGAATAATAAAACTAATCACACAAAATTTATGTCTCTATTAAATTGAAAAAGGGATTTAGGAGATCCTCATTATGAGGTTTCTTTTTAAAGTAAGTCCATTAGCTAATCTACATCATTACCATTGTACATGCCAAAGAAAGTCACCAAACTAGTATTCTTGCACAAAATAATTGCTTTATGTTAAGGGAAGATATGGATTTGGAGGTCTTATTTATCATTCTATTTAACATCAAGGACCAATAACAATGTGTTATTATGTTTACCTTAGAAATATCATGAAGAAGATTTAGTTTTCACCATGTCAAGCCTTTTTTCATAAATTTTATGGTACACAGCATAAACATCCAAACCATCTAAGAAAGACTAGGTCTCAATTCTATTTTTTCTATTTCATAGAATAAGTCATAAATTATAAATTTCATCTATCAGTAAACAGCCATAAAAAAACGAAGTCCTTAATGAATTTTGGTAGAACATAGTAAAAAGAATAACTAGGTTCAATCTCCTAGCCACTAACTTATGTTCAAGGTTCTCAAATAGTCTATAGAAGAAGAGCATCATATAAGAAACTTAGAGAACCATTTGGTAAAGTTCGTCTAAAGTAATAGAACCAAGAGAGATTTCAATAGATTGCATCTTTGTTAATAACTTGTAGGGAATCCAAGCTTGATTTATCAATTACACCTATAAAGGATTTTATGCATTCAGGAAATTTAAGTACACCCTGTCTCTATTATGATTTCCAAAAATTTTTGGGTATATGAGACTAAAGTTCAAATTAAGCACAACTATTTTCTACATTTTGAACATCAAGAGAAATTAATAATAAAAATTGAATCAGTCAAAGTCTGTCAACAACTAAGGGATCTATATAGATGAGGAAAGTAGGCCATGTAATTAGGCTAGAGAAACAACTATAAAAAATAATTCACTGTCAACACTGTTTAAGCATACTTGTACAGAAGTGATGCACTGGAACACCTAGCATAAGGGGGTGAGGGTTTTGTGGTGGGGGGTGGGGGGTTGGGTGCGGTGTGGGTTGGGGAGGGCATAATGAAATTGAATAACGAGTCCCAAGTCATAAGGTCCCTTGCTTAGTAAAGCATTCACTTTCCATGTGGAGAACATCCAACTAGGATCTTTAGGAGAGGCCAAAAATTGAAGCGATTGAAAATTTATTTTGTAAGAATAACATGCAACACAATGTCATACAATGCATTCAATGAGATGATTAAAATCTAGAGAGAGATAATAATTTTTAAATTCTCATCATCCTTGGTGAAGATAGTCCCACTTCTAGTACATGCTTTCCACTGCAATCACAACAAAATTGTGAATTAGTATGCAATGTGTAATACATAGTTGTTAAATGCCTTGTCTTATTGGTGGTTATACTTAGCTAGGTTGTGATTGTGGTAGATTGATTCCTTTAGTAGTGTTAGCGAGAAGGTTGAAAAATAGGGTAAAATAGATAAGTAGTTCATTAAATTTGAAAAAATTTCCACACAAGGAAATATTTGAAGAGGGTTGAAGAATTCACAACAATAAAAAGGAAAGTTACTAAAAAATGTTGTGAAGATGTGCATAATTGGATGTCATTAATGGTGTAAATAAAAGGATTTGATTGTAAGAGTGTCTAAGGGTAAGAAACTTAACTAACCCAACCAAAAGATATGCAAGTGGATCCTCCCCAAAGTAGGCATAGGCCTCTTATGCCCTTGCATAACTTCAAACCAAAGAGTCTGTGGGCTTCGTGGATGATTAATGGTTATAGAAGGTTAAGTACAAAAACTTGGAAGAAACTACTTAAGAATTTTGACACATTAAACTAGGACATCAAATAGGAACATGAAACTAGTAGTGAGGTGAGACATGAAAAGCATAGATAGATGAGAGAGAGTGGAATGGAGTTCTTGATTAAGGTCACATGAAATTCCTTGTGGATTTTATGGTTTAATGACTTGATAAGATCCATCAGTAGTCCAGACCAAAACCAACCTCGTTCAATGACTTTGCATTGCCATTCTAAGATGAACCCATCCTCCTGAGACACAAGAGTGCTCCCACAGAACAACCACCATTCTTTATTAAAGAAGAAAAGAGAAGTAGGAAGTGAGGAAGGGACTTAGTTATAGGGGACCTTCAGGCATAGGTAACATGTCTTTCTAGTCCCATAACCAGTGCTTGTAGCCCATTTATTTAGTCTAAGGGGTGTGTTTTAAATTCCCATCACTTTTTAAAAATGGGAACCACACCATGCAAAGAAGTGTGTGTTTATTTTGTCTAAGGGGTGTACTTTGAATTTCCATTATTTTTTTTCTTTTTTTTTTGATGAGAACCACACCATGCAAAGATTTATTCAACTTCCTTTTATTAGTTGACATAGAATGGTAAGAAATCTATGAAAACACACATACACCTAGGCAAATAGAAAGGCATAAAGAATATCTAATTTCCTTGAAGTCACACCTTGTTCAAACCTTTGAATTCTTTTCCAATTCTAGAAACTACCAAAGTCACAAATTTGTTAAAGTCTTATTAATGAAAAAGAGACTGCACATTTCCAGAACAAGGAAAACCATAAAGTTTGTGGATGGGTGGATGTTGTGGACTCACTACTTATTGCATGAAAAAGAAACCATGTCCTAATCATCCATAATGAAATTCAAAGCTAGAATCCAAACACCAACAATCAAATAACAAAATAGTACATACCACCATCAATCAACACATTGCCATTGTACTTTGCTCTTATTAACAAAAAGTTAGAAAACCACATGAAAATAAAATAAAAGAAAATATAAAGAAAGTGTAAAATTTTTTAAAAATAGAAAATGTACTAATGATGGTGTAAAACAAAAATTAGAAAGGATTAATAACATGAAAAAAAGAAGGTGTAAAATAAAAAATGTGTAAAACAAAAAATGTGTGAAACAAAAAGTTAAAAAACTAAGGAGCCACTTATATGGTTAGCATGGGTGGCCATCTCCCGTTGAAAGGCGGAGACCTAAAATAGGGAGCATGGTTGTCCATCCAATGAGGCATTTGTTGTATTAGCTAGCTTATGCTCGTGGAAAGGTTTGATTTGTTGGATGTTGACAAGCTATTTCTTATTTGGGCACTGAGGTTTGTAGATCATCATGGCCCCAGAAGAAAAAGTTTTGTAAATAATGTAAGGTCCTTCCCACAACATTTGGAACTTAGTTCGTTGAGGTATGTGTGTGGGGTTCCAGTAGAGAACCTTATCTCCTGGTTGAAATTTGACTTTTCTAATTTTAAGGTCATGGCACTTTTTATTGTAGGCCTTGTGCAGCTCATTAGATGATAGAACCACCAATTGATTTTTATCTAGTAGGTTGAGATTCATTAGTCTTTCTTTTTGTGCTAGACTCAAGTCAAGGTCGAGGTCATAGGTTGTTGAGAGTGTATGGAGCTTGGATTGAATAGGAAGTGTAGGTAATTTTCTATACACAAGCCCATAGGGACAATAGCCTATAGGAAGTTTCCATGTTGAGCTGTAGGCTCAAAGTGCATCATTAAGTTTTGCGCTCTAGTCTTTTCTATATTTACTAATAGTTCTTATTAGAATCCTTTTGATTTTCCTATTGGTAACCTCAACTTGACCATTAGCTTGGGGGTGGTAGGGTGTTGTGAGTTTATGTTTGATCCCTAAACATTGCATGAGCTTTTGAAAAGTAGTGCCCATAAAGTGAGCTCCATTATTAGAAATTAATGCACGTGACACACCAAACCTATTTACAACATTTTGTTATACAAACCAAGTAGTAGTAGAAGATGTACAGTTGATGATGGTTGCTGCTTTTGCCTATTTTGTACAATAGTTAACAACAACTATGATTTATGCCTTTTCATTTGACATGGATGTGATGGAACCCATGAAATCAATGCCCCAGATGTTGAAGGGTTCTAGTGGTTGAATCCATTGTTGAGGCCCATCCATTCAAGTAGTCATTCCACCATCTTGTTGGCATCATTCACAAGAGTGGATGTAATGGTGAGAAACCTTAAAGATTGTTGGCTAATATTACCCTACCATCAGGATTTTAATGGCCGTGCATCTCCTAGAATAGTGTCCACCACAAAGACCTTCATGAGAATCTTGAAGAACATGTAGTTGATCAACATCAGGGACACACCAACGAACCAAGCCATCGACACCCACCTTGTAGAGGTGTCCATTGATATCTATGAAGTGTTTTACCTGGTGAAGAAATTGCTATTTCTTCCAATGGTCCAACCCTTGTGGTATCTCTTGGGTGTGAAGATAGGTGAGAATGCCATCATACCGTTTAGGCTCATTGGGCAATTATTCAGTTATAATCGCAGCAAAGAGGAGTTCATTAGAAAAAGTACTAGATAATGGATTTTCTTCCTCTTTGTTATCCCATCACAAACAAGACAAGTGATCAGCGACCACATTCTTAGTGTCCTTTCAATCTACCATTGTAAGATCGAATTCTTGTAAGATCACTAGCCACCGTATGGCATGGGGGCTCATTGTTGGCTTGCTCATCAGGAAGTGGATGGCACTATGGTTTGTGTGCATAAACACCTTATATCCAAGCACATAATTCCTGAACTTTTCTGGAGTAAACATGACTACCACCAATTCTTTTTCTTTGGTGGTGTAGTTTAGTTGTGCATCCGCAATGCTTTAGCTAGCACAGTGGATGTAGTATGAATGTTTCTTATCATCCATCTATGTAAGCATGACTCTCAAGGCATAATTTGATGCATCTGTCATGATATGAAATGGCCTAGACTAGTTAGGTGCTTGTAGGATTGGAGTTTATACAAGTTTTTATTTCAATTGTTGGAATGATTTTTCACATTTTGTGGTCTAGGCAAATGGAGCATCTTCCTTTGTCAGCTCCACCAATAGCTTTGCAATCTTAGAGAAATTCTCTATGAATCATTAGTAGTAGCTAGTATGTCCAAAGAATGAGTGAACATCTTTGATATTTTCTAGTTGGTGGGTTACTCCTTGGATGACCCTTATTTTCTCAAGGTGTACCTCAATTCCTACTTGTGATATTCTATGCCCTAATATAATGTCTTCTTAGACCATTAGGTGATTTTTTTTCCAATTGAGCTACAAGTTAGTTTCAACACACCATTTTAGCACTTGCTCAAGGTAGTCTAGGGCTAGCTCAAATGTAGCTCCATACGTGGAGAAGTCATCCATGAAGACTTTCACACCACTTCCAATTTGCTATTGAAAAATTCTTAGAACTGGGAATTGGAATGTTGCAAGAGCATTGCATAGACCAAATGGCATCTTGCAATATGAAAAAGTCCCCCAAGGACTTGTGAATGTTTTCTTTGCCTAGTCCTCTAGTGAAATTTGAATTTGGTTATAGCCATTATAACCATCTAGAAAACTATAGTAGCAATGCCCAGATATTGTGCCTAGCACCTAATCAACAAATGGCAATGAAAAATGGTTCTTGAATGTTGTCATATTCAGTAGTTGAAAATCAATGCAAAGCTACCACTTGCCTCCTTTCTTTGGCATAATCATGAGTGCACTAATCCACTCACTATCCACAATGGGATACATGAACCTTGCCTTGAGGAGTTGTTCGATTTCCTCTTTGACAACCTACTTCAGTTTGAAGTTCAATCACCTCTGTGGCTGTCTCTTTAGCTTTATGGTCGGATTAGTGTAGAAACAATGTTGGCATATCCTAGGATCAATCCTTGTGAGTTTAGGATATGATCAAGCAAAAGCTACTGACCATTTTTTAACCATATTCAATAGCATCTTTTTTTTTTTTTTTGCTCTGGAGCAAGATTTGCATTGATTATGATCAGCTTTCCATTTTTTAAAAACACATATTCCATTCCAGCTGATAGCGTCCTTAGTTCGAGGGGCTCTTGATTAAAATTTTTAGGAATTTCCAACTCTCCCCAATAAGTATCATCATTTGCATCAATCATGTGCTCAATCATACTTAACCATACTAAGTGAACCATCACAAGTGTGATTGGAAAGATAAGGATCAAAATATAGTGCTTGGGTATCCAAGACATCCATCTATTCCTAAGTCTATAAAATTTTCTTAGATCATGCATAAATGCTTGTGATTTATATAGTTGGATGTAGGATTACTCTGTTGCTCATCATGCTCATTATCTAATCTTCTTTGCACATGTTCAAATCATCTAAGAAGTCATTCCTATAGCTTATCCAAAATAGAAGTCACTTAAAGTGTTTCTCTAATTTCTATATTATGCATTTTATCTATTCTCATAGCATTAAACATCCATCAAAGCAATTGCATTTTTTTCACACTAATTTATTATTTATACCTCTTTTGTACTATCCAATAATCAATACAATATAAGATAGGAGGCTTGCTCACTATGTTGTAAAATTTTCCTTTTAGTTTTATTAGAATTTTTTATCACATAAAACACCACTAATCTATCTTCATTTTTACTATCTTTCCTTAATCCTATTTCTTTTATCTTTATCAATTTTACCATTTAATTAGAGTAGTAATTTTAGGTACTAAAATTGTTTGTGATGAGAGACTTTTTTGGCTTTGAATTGTTACTTCTATTTTATGACTGGTTATGCTTTTATTGAAATTACTTTCCATATATTATTTGATGCTTCTACTAATTTTTAAATATTTTAAATTTAGAGCATGTATCTAAATTTCTATTTTAGAAGTAATATTTTCCATGTTTATCCACTAACATAATATTATTTGCAAATAGCATATATTAAGGGATTTCATCTTATATTTCCTTTTTTTAATTTATCAATAATAAAAAAATAAATACAAGCCAAGTGCAAATACTTAACATAAATCTATTGTGATTGAAAAATTAGATGTGATTTCACAAGCTATTTTAGTTCTAGTTGTAGGTCCTTCAATTCATACATGTCTTAAATGAATTTAATATATTTATTAGGGATGTTTTCCCTTTGCAAGGCCTACCAAATAATATCTTTAGGCACTCTATCATATGCTTTTTTGAGTTAATGAATATCATATATATGTTCTTTGAATTTATCTATGAATTGTTACATCAAGAAAATAGGCTCTATTATAGATATTCTTAACATAAATTCAAATTAATTTTTTGATACTGTTAATTTAACTTTAATACACTACTCTATGACTCTCTTAAAAAGCTTCATAGTGTGGCTTATTAGCTTGATACTACTATGGTTTGCCCAATTTTGCACATCTTCTTTATTCTTGTAAATGAAAACAATAATGCTTTTTCTCTAGTTTTCAAGAATTTCTTCATTAATTAAAATTTTGTTAAATAATTTTTAGTCATGAAGCTCTTATATCTTCAAATTATTTCCAAGTAATAGGAATGTTATTTGGTCTAATAATTTTTCAATATTTCATCATAGAAAATGTTTTTCAATCATAAAAAAGAAAATTCATTGACTAGATCAAAATTTTGTTCTTTTTCTTACATGTCTTCCCTTGAAAATTCTTTATTTAAATAAATTTTAAAATATTTTTTTACATATCCAAGATTTTATTTTCTTTTACTAAAATTTTGTCACCTACCACCCTAATGAATTTAATATAACCAATATCTTTACATTTCTTATTTCTAATTTTTTCTAGTTTGTATATAGATTTTGTTACTTTCTTTCTCCTTAATTTCTCATAAATATCATCCAAGGCCTTATGTTTGGCTTTTGGCTATTCCTAGTTTTGCCTTTCTCTTTTTCATTTTATACATAAATCTATTTCATTAGTTTCTGCTCTATTGTTATTTCTTAAAGTGGTTTTTCTGCTTTGGATAGCATATTGTACTTCATCCTTACTACCATATCCTCTTTGAGATGTATTTGTTACCTTTTTTTCTTCCAAAATGTTCTTTGTAATTTTTTAAATATAGCTTTCCATTTGGCCTTAAATTAAATTTGCAAAATAATCCCAATTCTAGGTGTCTTCTTTATACAATTGTTTCATAAATAATATAATATTGTGTTCTATTTGATTCCATGCTTTTATGCATTAAGTTCTTGTTATCGAACTCTATATAGCTAAATCCATGACCATTAGTTGATGTTGAGTTGTAAAACTCTATTTAAGTATGACCTTATGGTCTTTGCAAATAGCTTAATTTCTTTTGCATAATAAGAAATAGTCCATTTGTATTTTATTTGTACCACTCTTATATGTAATAAAATGTTCTTTTTTCAAAAATATGTATTTTCAAATGCAAGGTTACAAGTACTTGCAAATTACAATAGTAAATCTTCCATTTCATTTCACTTTCAACCCTATATCCTTCTTGAATTCTATCATATCCTAAAAAAAGTCATGTGGCCAATTACTAGCTAACTAAAAAGGGTTCCTTTTGATCATAATATCATGAGGGAGCTTCTTGGTCACTATAAATAATCTTTTTGATCATAGCACCAAGGGGAAGTTTTCTGGTTAGGTAAATAATATAAATCAATCATAATAAAAAAGAGGTGAGGAGGATTTTTCTCATAATGGAAAGATTTGATTTATTTTTCATAAAAGAGAAATATCCTCTTAGTCAAAATATAGTTATATATATAGATCATAAAGCTTAACTCTTAGATAACTTCCTGCTAGCCACATCATCCAATTATCATATGTCATCTCATATGTTTCAAATCATTTATATTAATCTAATGATCATACATCTATGTGTATATAATTTTAATTAAGTTAACAATGATATATTAGCCTATTTATAAGACTCTTGGTTTGGTAACTTCAAGTTATGGGTTTGATCTTGGTGGGTAATATTTAGTTAAAAAGTTCTAGTTTAACTATATGTCTTGGAGGTAAATATTGGTAAAAATGTTTTAGATTCCAATAGTTTTCATCCCAAAGTTAAATTGAATTTTTAGTAGAAGATTATAGAGCACAACTTGTTGGCCAATTGATTAGCTTATATTACCTTACATTCAAAGCTACACATGCTAGCCTAGAGATGTTGTTCCAATCATATTACCTTAACCTTCAAAAAGATATTATTGAAAAATTAGTATTTAAAGTTTTGTTATTTAGGGTGCTATGTGTTTCAATGTACCAAAGCGCAAGAAATTAAATATAAAAAGACTAACAATGAGGTGTTAGCCTAGTTGTAAGAATTTTGATTTAAAAGATTCAAGTTATAGGTTTGATTCTAGTGGACAATGCTAAGTTATGAAATTGAAACTAAAATTTTTTACTTACATCTACTAAGATGCCTTAGATTAATTGGACAAGTTTTAGAATTCCTTCTATGTAAGTATTTTCAAAATATACAACTCAATGCTACCTAGTGGAATCAAACCTATGACTTGGAGTTATAAAATTCTAATTAAAACAATTAACAATATTTCTATAACATATGCCAAAATGAAAAGTACATTAAAATATAATGTAAAGAGCTCATGAACATATAAGTTGCAAGGACCTAAGAATTATTTGACCTTTTAATCCCTTAAACCTTTCCTAATTAATGATAATTATAAAGCATGGAGCTTTACAACTTCCATAACTTCACATCTCTCTTAGAAATGATATATAATTGTTGAAAAGCATGTACCATTAGTCTTAGAACTTCCATAATTATCTTTCAAGCTATTCTTCTTAATTCTAAAATAGCTAGAAGCCCTTGTTAAGTCACCTTTGCTCCTTTTGATAGGTTTTTCTTTCAGTCCTAAGCAATTCACATGTCAATTCACCTTTTAAAATGTGTTGGACTACTAACTATGGGCCATTGTGGATTATAATTACTGGCATACCCTTCCTAGATGTGATTTACAATGGGTCATAGCCTCCTGTATTCTACTAAACATAAAATTCCCAAGATAAGGTAATTCTTAGTGTGATAATAACATCTCATAATTAGACAAAAATATCAAAAACTAGGAACCACATCATTCTCAATTTGACCTCATGCTAGTTGCATCCTTCTAGATAGAATGAAACCTTATGTAAGTTGCATCCCCCTCATAGGACCAATTGTAGCTTAAAACTTTATTAAAAATTAATTTCAAATTAATTGCAAGTTACACCTACATTCATAAAACATTCATAAAACATTCCAAATGACTTTTAATTAGTTCCAAACTTGGAGATGAAAATCCCTATGACTCTTAATAGATATTAGATGTAGGAACTTGCAACTTAGGAATGGGAGGTATTCCTACATTAGGAGTGTTGGAATCTAAAAGAAAGACTATAAGTACATCCCAAGACATATAGCTAGCATGATACTTTAGAAAAATTATAGGGGAATATAATGAAATAATTTGACTCTAGGTATACCATGATATGTTAAAATAATTATAAAGGAATATAACTATAGTGACCATCATTTGGAGCAATGGTAAGGTGCTCATATCTCAATTTGAAGACTTAGATTTGAGTCTAGTCATAACTACTCTAAGAGGTAGGCTTTTGCTCATCCATTAATCCTCTTAGGACTCTACCTAGGAGGTTGAGCATTATGGCTTTGAGTAATGATCATTTTTATAAAAGAATATAATGATGCTTTAAGTGTCACTGATATTGGCAACCTCTTGCATCGTTACTTTTTTGTTTTATATATTTTTAATATTTTTTTTCTATTTTTACTATTTTTCTATTTTTCTAAATTTTTTTGTTTATTTACATTTTCCTATTTCATAGTACATTTTCCATTTCTTACTATTTTTATTTTTTATAATTTTATATTTTCTTAGTTCTTTTATTTATAATTTTGTGAGCATCATTATTTATAATTATAAACTGTGTTACTAGTCATGATGTAAGAATCAAATGCATATTACAATTATGGAAGGAATAATTACATATGACAATGAGATCACATCATGCATCCCTCCATTTCCAATTAATAAGAGGTCCTCCTCAAGGGAATAATGTGGTTCTAGTGATATTAAAAACTTTTAATCAACCCATGAATATTATGCCTTAAAGAAATAAGGAAGGACTAAGAGGTTATGACTAAGAGTATGATATTAAGAGGATTCATTAATTTCTTGGATCTTCATCCTAGGCTATATTGGTCCCAAATGACTACATCACCACATATATATATGTTTTATTTAGGAAATAATATTTAAAAATAATTGCTCCCTTGTTATGTCACTAGAAAGGCATATGATCCATGTTTAAAAGCTTACCTCTAATAGTGGTCCAAGATCCTTAACTCCTACAATACTAATTAATTAATTATTTTTAATATTTTGGATATTTCATTTCCTTGTTGTCTTGTTGAGTGGTCATGTCCTCATGTGGTGACTAGTTGGTTGCATGGTAATAAACCTAAGATGATGTAATGCGAGATTACTAGTAATGATGATTTAGAATTGTAGTTGATAGGTATGATGATTATTTTAAGCACGCCCCACACATGGGATGAACTATGAACATGGTAAGGTACCTCACGTCTTGATTCTCCTATACCTGCTCACTTCATTTTATCTCATTGACATTGTGCAATTACAAATTCCATCATTGTGTATAACATAGTATAGGTTCCTAGCTAAGTCAATTATGTATTGGTTAGGACATGGGCATGGGTATTTAACTTCTAAGGTACCCACATATATTTATAGAAATGACTATGCAAGAGTAATATATACAAGAGCCTATTTTGGGAAGAATCCACTTGCATAACTATTGTTAACCATGACCATAGACTGATCTTGGATCTTCAAGAACATCATGGATAACTTTCCTAATTTCATGCATTTTCTAGCATTTATCTCTCCTTACTTTATAATGATTTTAAATCATTTTATTGAATTTTTTCCCATTTTTCCTATTTATTAACCTTTTTTTAACACTTAATAAACAATTTTTACGAGTTCATCATCTTAGATGTGTCAATGGAACCCATGCATTAATCTAGTAGACCTTAGAAGGGTCTAGACATATATAGAAATTCAAACCAAGCATTAGAAACTCTAAAAACTAAGTAAAAAAATGTTGTTTGAAATAGCCAACATGATGACAAATCTACAATGTCACATAAAATCTATATTAATACCATGTGACCCTCCATTTTTTCACATTTTTCTTGAAACACCTAGGAAGCTTTTACTATTTCTAGAGGCCAAAGCCTTCAAAATGCAATATCTTATGATCCAAAATACTTTTTCACTTTATTCAAAGATCCTTAAGCTCCTAGACTTGAGCTTTACATCATGGGGGCATGAAGGATGTAAACTTAAAAGGTTTTATAACCCCAGAATTTCAATTGTTAAGGTATTTAATAAACAAATTAATGATATTAAGAATTTGAGATTTTTAGTTACCTAAAGTCCTTGTGAATATAAATTTGTAATCATCTTAAGACTTAATTTTTTTGAATTCTTTATCTAATAATGATTCAAAAAGTATTGGAGTGTTAAGAAAAAATATTATTGAAGACTAATATCCACCCTTGATGATTACAAATGGTACCTAAGCGAGTTTCTAAGATTGGAGATCTTGTACAACCAAGAGAAAATGGCTCATGAGGAGCTAGATGAGGTCAAGAATGTTATCAAGAGTCACAAAAATATTAGTCTCAAGTCAAGCATTCATTGCTTGAAGAATCAAAGGAATAGTTTTTGAAGCATGTGTAGATAGTTCAAATAGAACAATTAGTAAAAGAAAAAATGCTTCTCAAAGAATTACATTTGATTCTCATTGAGAAGTGCCTAGAGATCATTTGGGATAAAGGTATCTTGGTTGGTTTGCATGTAAGACCAAATTTTATTCCATTTTTGGAAAATTTCCCACATGAGGTAAGAGAGCAATTGCAAGCCTCTTATCTTTGGCTACCTTTATTTATCAATGGAAAGTGATATCTTAGTAAGACACATCTCTTCTAGAGAAATCTCTAACTAGATGCTCCATCTCCTATTTAGTTGATGCAATCATAGAAATTCTAAGGATTTCTAATGTTGAGATTAAGGTTGCAGAAGTGTTCATCCTTTCAGCCACTAACATCAAATCTATGTGGATTTAAAGAGCATACGATATGGACTATAAAGAGTAAAATCCCTTGATTCTAGTCAAGAGGATCTATTTTGAGAACACCATGTATCATGCCAATTTGATGGTACGTTTAAGAAAAATCACATTATTCTTAGCTTAGGCTTGTGAAATCCTTAGTAAGAAGTTTATGACTAATCTAATCCATCTTTTCTTCTTGGAGATTGAGCATGGTTTTGAGGAGAGTTTTATAGGTAGGAATACTCACCTCTTTTCATGTCTAATTTGTAAGCTTTGTAAAAGGGGATAGATGAACCACTATACTAATGATACCATTAGAAGAGTTCTAATAATATTTTGAGATAAGATCATAAAAATGGTACCTATCAAGAAGGTACAAGAGTCAGAAGTAACATTGCCAACTATAACAAAAGCAACAATAACTAGTACCTCAATAATTGTAGTACTTACATTAACACTAGTAATAAATTTTCTAGCAATATGAATCACAAGTACTAGATCAAGGATCATCCAAATTAGTATAACATGCACTAGTACTTAGGAACCTAGACGTGATTCTAGGGTCCTATCATGAGTCAAGGTTTAGGTGGAATCTTATCAAATATGTATGCTACTTTACATGCTCTTGCCACTCAATTTCAATATGTCATTGATTAGGTTAACAAAGCTAAGACATTGATCAACACTAATTTTTTTTTACAAAGAGAAGCCAAAGTGAGCATTCTTTGTATTGAACTATTCCTTGGTTTTTTATCTCTCAACCTTCATCTTCTTCTTCTACATGAAGGGTACTCTTCATTCTCAACTACCCTTCCATCTCTTCTTATCAAATATTATATTCTACTTCTACCAACTAGCAAAACCAAGATAAGTAGATCACATTCATCCTAAATTTCCTACTTAACTCCTATTCTTTCACATGCCCTCATCAACAATAATGGCCTAAGTAGAAAACTTCCTCTCCTCCTCATTTAAGATCATCTTTCATCTTAAAATTTCTTCTAGCAAATATTCTTCTTCTACCTACTTCTCCATTATCTCTTTCTTTTGCATATCTTGCATATCATCCTCATCTTCACTCATAGATTTGGATCCTAACCTATGAGAAGTAAGAAAAGGAAAGAAATCCTTCTTTTGAGAAGGTAAAGTAAGACAACCAAGGAAATTCGACAACATAATCTATTCTTCCTTTTCAAGAAACTAGTGCTAATGATATCTTTCTTCCATGATTAAAAGTTAACCACTAATAGTTATAATAGTTGTGTCAACCATTTTTTATAGCTCTACAACCCTAGCTAAAATCTCATACAAAGCCCAAGATTATAGAGAAATAAATGGATGTGATCATTTGATCAAAGAAGATAAGTCTTTCCCTCTTTGATCTCATCTCAATATCAATAAAATATCATTTAGTACTTCCAAAAATTCTAAAGGATATTAAGATTTTGATTGACACATCTTTGTAGATGTAGATGATTTCATCACTCCTCCATACTATTGCAATCAAAATCATTGTAAATCTAAGATTCAAAACAACCTTGCACAAAAATAAGTTAAGCATTCCCTTGACACTAAATGGTCTAAAGAAATAATTATTTAAATCGAAAGGAGACTTGTAGGTCATTAGAAATTCCAACAATCTGAGGTAGTATTTTCCAAAACATGAGAAAATAATAATAAAAAATAAGTACATGGAATAGCTACTAAAATAGAGCCAATGTTACTAAAAAGAAAAACATATGCACAATGTGATACAAAAGGGAAATATTACATGAAATTCATGGAAAGACCAAAGTATATGTGGCTAAAAGAAATAGAAATGTTGGGTGGGGCAAAAAAAAAAAAAAAAAAAAAACTATCCAAATCATATCCTTAAACTAAAACTATGATCAAACAGATTCATTACAATGCCAAGTATTGGTTGGAGAAAGAAAAAGATGAAATATAGAAAGAAAAATATCTAGAAAATAAACTTGTAAGAATGCAACATGTGAGATGAAATCAAGGATCAAGGATAACTAACAAGAAATTGTGTTACCTTGGTCTCTCTCTCTAATGTGTGTGATTGATGAAGATTGAGTAGAACTACTGTAGATTATAAAAAAATAGAAATAAATTGAATCAAATTGATGCATCCATTTGAATATAATGAGATTCTTTGTGTGTTAGGATGATAACAAAAAAGCAATATAATGTATCAATAGAAATGGAGAAAATTAGAGAAACTCTAAAGAGCTGAAAAAGCACATATATATTTCTAATATGCCAAAGAAGTAGTTGCAAGCAAAGTTGCTATTTCACAGAGAGCTTTTTCTTCTAATATTTCTAACCTTTTCTCAATCCCTTTATATTTAGGAGTCTTCCCATATTTATAGGCCATAAATGCCTCATAGATTGTGAAAAAAAATGATGCATTAGAGTTTACAAATTTTTTTTAGAAAATTCTAGGTAGGAGAAATGATGTGTGTAGATGAAGTAGACATTGAAAGTGAATGATGTAGAAAGTGATATTGGATGTCAAAAGTAATATGACATGAGATGTTGAATGGAAAAATGATGTTGTGCATTGAAGAAAAATTACTAAAAATGTTAAAGTTAGAATTGATATGGGAGATGATACTAGACATAAAAATTAAGGACTAAGAATATCATCCACAATGGCATTGTAAATGATATAAGTCATCATTATTAGTGGATGTTAAAGATGAAGACTAGAAATAACATTATTAACAATGCAAGATAGTGGATCTAGGACTCCTAGAGATGGCTTGAGCTAGAAAATTCATAGAATATATTTAAAACTCTAACTTATGTAGAATATAATATTGTTAATGTATATTTCAAAAAAGCTCAAGGAAAATCCATCAGGAATAACCAAAGGTACCTATAAGAGGATTTAAATGAAGTAGGAAAATGGGCAAAACATTTTGGAATATCATCAATACATCTATGGTAGGGTGCTATGCTAGAGGAGTAGGGCATGGCTAGATCCTAAAAAGAACATACAAAAATGTTAATGAAACACTCCCTAACCCACTCATTTCTCTTAATCATATCCTCACTATATTAAAGTAGAGATACTCATTTGGCCTCACTAATGCAGAACATGAAAAGAGAAAGGGATAGAGAAAGATAAGAAAATAGTTAACAATGAAAACAAAAAATAATAAATAATAGGAAAGAATGCTAGGAATATTACCAATAAACCAATGGTGGGATGCTATGCCATAGAAATGGGACATGGCTGGATTCCTAAAATTGACCTTTTTCTTACCTCATTGATATGAATATTCACACTTGTTATGTCAATCTACACTCAATACTCACTTATTGCATTAGGGAGAGACTCTTGTTTGAGCTCACTAATGTTGAATATAGAGAGAAACGTAAATAGATGAATAAAAGAATAAGAGAAGAAGAAAGAAATATAGTACATGAGGGTATAAATTATAGCATACAAAAATAAAGAGCAAGAAAGAAAGAAAAGAAGTGAGTATGTCACCCATACACTTGTTATGAGGATGGTGCTATGCCATATAAGTGAGGCATGGCTAAATCCTGTACACTGTATGGTTGAAAAGGATGTTATATATATTATCAAAGTAAAACCCTCCCTATCCCACTCAATAATACATTCAGTCACATCCTCACATGAAGTAATAAGATATTTAGTCACTCAGAAACCTTGTTGGTTATGCTAAAAACATAAAGTAGAATGAGATAGATAACATAGGGAGATATGAAGAAAATAGCTAAAGAAATAGTCAACCATATGATAGAAAGGGTGAGATAATAAATAAAATAGGAAAAATAAAATAGGATTTTGAATAAACCTATGATCCTGGTGTGGTACACATCTTGTCATAGTATTAAAAAGGTAATGAAAAGAAAACGATCATTGGAAAAACATATGTTTATTCTTGAATAGTTAGTAGATTTAATACTATGATAGAGTAGCTAGCTATATATAGTAGTATTTCAAGAAGCCTATGTTAATGGGATCGAAAAACTAATGTTCTTCTAAATTAGATAGAATATAAATGTCATTTTGTAAAGATTGAACTACTAGAAAAGGATCTTGCTAGTTGTGGGGAAAACTTTGCATCTTTGGAGTTTAAAAAATGATGAAGGACTAAATCACCTTCATAAATTTCCTTGATTCTAACATGTCTGAATTAGTGACGTTAAATATGTACTTGATATTCATGTAGATGTTGAAAAGTAGCTTACCATTATTCTTCAAGAAGATATAACGTAATTCATTACATATGGTTGTTTTCTTGATTTGAACAATAATCATGGAAAGTAAAATAGAGAGATGGAATATGTAGCTGAACTAGTTAGATTACCTTAGAACCATAGGTTAGAAAATACAGGGTATGACTAGTGGCTGTACCAAAAGTGGTATAGTAGACACAAAGAATATGGGATAGCTATATGTGCCAATTATGTTGGGTTTTATTGACCATGGTATAAAGGAAACAAATGAGAGTTTTATTATGGATTTAACTTGACCATTAGAATGAGGGTAATAAGGTGATAAAAATGACTAGATGATGTGATACATGGAGCAAAAATTAGTTACCTCCATACTTTTGAATTGAGGCTTATTGTCAATTATAATTTGAAGAGGCACACTAAAGTGGGTTATTATGTGATCAAAAATGAAATGACAAATAAAGTGCGATTTTATAGAATGCAAAGGAATAATTTCTACCCACTTAGTATAAATTAGTTTCTTGAAAATAAAGAGGGATTAATGACATCAATAGGACCTAAACCCCATTTTTGAAAGGGACATGTGATTTAAGACATGTTAAGCTTCTATGAGGGAAGATAGATAAGTGGTGAATGTCTTTGATCAACCAAGAATAATGCTTCTAAGCATCCATCATAAATTCCTAAATGAACTTAGTTGAGGACTATCTTAAAATCTCCAAGATTAAGATAACATAAAATATTGCCCATATAAGAAAATTGACATAAAATATTTGGATTCAGTAATCGAAAGTATTGATAATGTTTATATAAAACATCTTTTTGAAGAAGTATGAGATGATTAGGAGTCTCTCTAGTAGTGAGGTAATTTAAAAGATTAGAATATTGCTAATTCTTATCATTTGTGTCAATAGCATCAATCAAGATATTGGGAGAATTTGTGATAGGTGTTAAGAAAACTAATTATACAAGTTGATATTGTATGGTTGAAGGATTACCATGAATTAGAAGTGTTGCTAAAGCATTAGATAACATGTTTTCAGAACATGAAATATAGTTTAAAATATGAGAATGAAAGGAAATGATAAGTTTCTCCACCATTTCTAGATAAGGAATTAACTACAAAACTTTCTAGTCATATTGACAATTAACTTGATTTGTAATAAGTTGAGAGTCATCATAAATAGTAATTATCTTGACCTAATTCTACAAGGCTAGTAAGAGATCTCATATTAGAGCTATGTTGTTAATGCATGATAAATCAAGCCTATAAGCCCTATAGAGGAGTTATTTAATGGAGAGAATAAGGACATAGAATGCACTAGATCCAAAGGAAGTGTATGCTCTATCAAAATAAAATACAACATTCAAATTTTTTGTGTTAGCATGTAAGTTGTAAATATTGTTAGTTGACTCAAAAGAAGAGATAAGATCAGCTTTGGATTGACCTTTAATGAAGTGTTTAGACACAAAACAAAGGTTGAACGTAATAAGAAAGTTCTTTGAATAAGCTAAGTGGTGATTGTTAGAGGGATTATTAGCAATGACTTTAAGAATGTTATCCTTGTAGATAACAAATACCATAGTACTTAGAAGGTAATCCCTCCAATTTTTAAGAGTAAAAATAAGACAATTTGTTTTTGATATCAAAATATTTGATCTTGTAGTATGATAAAAAGATGAGATATGTAATATATGCAAAGATGAACTCCATCTTCTCACCTTTGAGAAATCATGGTAGATATGGAATGGTTGGATTTAAAAAAATAGATGTAAAAAGATTGATCAAAATTGTGGAGGGTATAAAACTAGACGAGTAGTTAAAACTTCTTTGATGGAATTAAAAGCTTTTTGACATTTCTCATTCTAGATAAAAGGGATAGATTTGCGAAGTAAGTAAGTTAAGGGATGAAGAAAATTTATAAGGTTGAAAATGAAATGACGAATTAATTTAAGATGATCTTATAGAATATGCATGTTTCGAATGTTTCTAGTAGGTGCAAGATTTAGGATAGCTTTAACCACTTCAAGATTTAGGATAGCTTTAACCTCTTCAAGATTAGCTATTATATCATCTTGTGATACAAGATAGCCTAACATCTTACCCATAAGGATCACAAAGATTCATTTTTTTGGGTTAAGATGTAGGTTAAACTTGTCATATCGAGTTAAAACTTAATTTGACTCAAAAGCATGATGAGCTACTAGGGTAGATTTGATGGTCAAATCATTAATATAATCACTAACTATTTTGAACAACATGATATCAAAGATGAAAGTAATATCTCATTGATGTTTGAGTATTCTTGAGTCTAAAATGGATTTTAGTATAGAAAATATTCCTCAAAGAGTCATGAAAGTGGTATGTTACTAGTATACTAGATTTATCTAGATTTAATTTTAACTAGAGAACCCACCCTTAAAGGATAGAAGAGCATGGCTAGCTATAGAGTCTATGAGCTAATCAAAGGAAAATCATCCTTAAGTTGACCTTGTTTAGATCTTAAAAGTCAATGCATATGTGAATGGTATCATTCTTCTTAGGAACTACAACCATGTTAGAAAACCAATTAGAATAGTCAATAGGGTAAATGAATCCAACATAGTAGAGTTTAGTGATATTCTCTTTCATAGTAAGAGCTATTTCTAGATATATTTTTCTTAATCTTCTATTTAATGGGTTTAGAATATTTTTCCAAAATGATATTATATTATACTAGCTTTTGATTTAGACTAGGCATATTGTTATATCCCCAAGCAAAAGTAATTGAATGTTTATGCAAAGTTGCTAAGCTAGCATCTTGAAGATCTTGGGAGATGAGAGTGCTATGTTAAAGAGTCTTTTTTTCATCCTTATGGGTTAGCACAAGAAAGTTAATTAAGTGATCATTTTGTAAGAGAGACTCTTGATCAAGGAAAGAGAGACTTTACTGGGAAGTAATTCATTCTCTATAATTTCTAAAGAGGTTATAAAAGAAGTTGAACCTAATTTTAAGTTAATAAAGAAGAGATCTAGAGTTTGACATACCTACTTTTTAGGGCAGCTTAAGATTAAGGGTTGAAGTAAAGACACTGGATAGAAAATCATATTCAGTTGAACTAGAATTAGAAAAATCAAGTTTTAGAGGAGCTTTAAAAAATAAAAGACATGAAACATTGAAGCTACATGACATTGAAACATCACACATTAAAACTTTTTAGAAGCTTGCAACATCATTCTAGATTATATAAACTTCAAAGATGGAAAATTTAGCATGAAAGATTTCATTTGAAATAGAGCAATATAGCAAACAATGCAAAAGCAATAGTAGGTAGGGGTCTATGACTAAGACTAGTAGTAGCAAAGGATTACCTTAACCCTACATACTCCCTTTCAAGGCTCAAGTGTAAGTTACATGAATCCTAGTTAGAGATGTTTGCAGAGTTTGATACTATTCCTTTAGTTTTCAAAGACAACCATTTTAATTTGTTGAGATTTTATATAGATTTTAGCTAGTAACTATAGTGCTAGGCTAAGATTTAGTAAAAGCTAATGGTTTGTAGGATTTTTAAAGCTTAGTTTTAAGTTTTGAATTTTATTTTTTTGTAGAGATCAAGAACCCAATGAGTTTACATCAGTTTTGAGGGTTTTGCCAAATTTTCATAGATTTGTAACTAGAAACTGAATACATGTGTTTGCATGTTTTAATTTTTCGATTCTAAATAAGAAATGCATCATTTATCCAAGGTATCTTAAAAGTAAATTTGTAACCTATAAGTAGGAAGAAAATGTGATTTATGATTCATTATTTCAATGAATAGTGAACAACAACATTAGGATAAGAAAATTTAAAATTTTTAATCCAGTTAAAGCTAAAAATAGTTAATGTTTCAAATTTAATAAATAAAGATATGTATTTACCAACATTCTCAAGGTAGTATTCACAATCATTCTTGCAAATTTTAAGAAAATATTGGTGTGGAGATATTTGCATGAAGAACACAATGAAATAATTTTAATGTAAGGAATGCTGTATTGCATCAAAACTTTTTAATGTATAATGTTAAGAGTTATAGCTAAATAAGAATTCTACATATCATGTTGAAATATTAAGAGAGTTTTAATGTGAACATGAATGTAAATTACTAGATGTAGAATGTTCATAGATGATGTTTGACATGTATTGTCAAAAATACAAGTGATCTTTGTATTAAAAGAATTCAATGTAGGAAACTATATTTTTGATGCAAATGAAGATTTAACTTGTTTTGTTTATGAAAGGATATTGTAGCATCTAGGATTTTAGTTATTGAGCCTATATTCTTCTTCTTGGTAGGTGAAAGAAGCATTCTAGAGAACAAGTGAAGAAAGCTAAGGTTAATTTAAGAGTAAGCCTCTTTTTAATGAAACATCATTGATGCCATAGAAGTTATGAGCTTGTTGAAAAGCTACAAAATTTCCTAAATTCTATATTAGACAATTCCACATGGTAATTTGGATTGTCTTAGGGGAAGAAGTTATCTTTTGAGCAGTAGCGGGAGTTTTGCTAAGATTACTTTTAGAGCTTATGGAAATCATTTATGAGAAGAGGTCTAGTGGATGGGTGAAAATTCATCTAGATATGAAATTGGATATGGACTCATTAGAAGTCTATTTGATTGCCAAGGGCTTCTAGTGTATGCAACCTTTGCTAATATTGTACTTGAAAGGGCATCCTAGTCTATATGAAATATCTAGAAAATATTTGGAAAAGCATGGGTACCTATAATCTAGTGCTGATAGTACATTACTTCTAGGAAATTAGACTTCCAAAGTAATGTCAAAACCTTTAGGATTCCAAGTCTTTGTTAAGAGGTAAGTTAAAGACTTAGAAATTAATAGAGATTTCAAGTGAAACTTATTTCAATTAAAACTAACTTTGATATGGTTATGTAGGTTTGTTGATTTGAACAGATACGGTCTTGATCATTTAGCATTTTTGCAAAATCTACTACAAGATCTTTCCCAACATCAAAATTAGTGGCCTCAAGTGATGTCACATTTTATTGTATAGTATAAAGATTAAGACTTTATAGATTTTGGAGTAAGTATGAAAGTAGAGGATGGCTTTATCCTCTATGGAGTAAAATGCATGGTGAAAATGTAGTATAGCCAAAGGGATCAAAGATCACCCTAAGGCCTAAAAGTAAGTATGTGTATATACTTAGTTTTTAATAGGAAAAGATATAAAATATGGTAAAATATACTAATATTTATATGTCATTATTATAGCTCAAATAAGCATCAATGACACAAAATTTATTAATGTCACTAGCCTAGCAAAGGAGTTTGAAGTAATATCCACTAGTGAAGTGCTTAAAGTGATTATTCAAAGGTGAAGGCATCAAGTACTTTAATAATTTTAATAGGATAGGGATCCTATGTGCTTTGGATTTAAAGCATTCCATCCATAGTGTAGTAGAATGTGTCAGGCTAATAAAGAACTATTTAGCCAAGAAAGTAAATTTTTTTAGTACATGTAGATTGGAAGTAAGTCATAATCTCTTAAAACCCAGTTACACTAAGATATTAGTTAGGCTTCCCAAAGAGGGGAATAAAGATTAATAGCTCAAAACCAGATTCAATAGAGCTAACCATTGTGGAAGAATGAATTGGGTTAGAAAAATAGGATGCCATCAATGTATAAAAGGGGACTAGGAAAGACCTAAAGAAGTTATTCCTATTATTTTTTGAAAGGTTATGTTATAATAAGATTAGTCAGAAGTGGGTGTTGCCCCTAGGAAATTGTATAAACTATATGGGGTTATATTCCAAGGAAGGGTAATTGACTAGGCACTAGTAATTTGTCAAGGAATAGTAGAATAGATGGAGAAATTGTTCCAAAGGGATAAAAAGGGAAAGAAGAAGATAGTAAGCAAAAGGATCAAATTTGGATTGTATTACAACTTAATAAAGGTAGTCAAAATTTTTTTTTTGTAGGAGAGAAGAGAAGTAATTTAATGTTTCTTTTGAGGCAAACTTTAGGCTCTCATTGTGTTAATACTTGGGAAGTTTAATTTTTGCATAGAGTATCGAGGGTAGGGGTCTTTTGACATTAATATCAAAGACTAGAGAGGATGTAGCTTCTTCAATGTTTGCCAACATTAAAGAGCTAAGGAAGAAAATAAGTGGTGATGCACTAGCAAGAAAGAAGGGAATTTTAGAAAGCATCTTTGGAACTATAAAGAAGGGGAGGGCTTATAGAAATAGGAAGCCTCTTTCACAAGAGAAAGAAAATTCTTCACAGAATTCTAGAATAAAGATCTTCACAAGAGAAATATATTTCGTCAATGTTTGCGAACATTAAATAGCTATAGAAGAAAATAAGCAAGTATTTCTTATTTTTGAATTATTAACTTGCATGTCTAACTTAAGTCTAAATGTAGTGATATAGTTTCTAGTATTAACACTTGTGACTTATGAAGTAGTGTTGAAAATTTTCTTATTGATGAATCGTGTTTTTCAGCAGCTAAGATATATTAGCCTTGATATCGAAGCCCTGATATTAGATCTCATGCTACATTATTGGATATTTGATATCACGGGATGCATACCTACATATAAATACAACACTAGGATCCATGATTTCAATAATAATTCATTCATCCTTAGGTAGATTCTTGTAGTTTCATTTTGTAGTTTTAGTGATAGAGTGAATGCCTGTAGTGTGGTGTTGAGTAGTTGTATGAAATATTTATTCAAGTGAAGTGTACTTAGGCATAGTTCATGTTTGGAAATAAATATCAAGATTTCTTTTCATCATTGCAACATCCACTTAGTTTTATTATTTTACTTAGCAAAGTTTCTACTATTTTCTTAGTTTAATCATTTACATTTCCAAGTACTTTACTTTCTTGTTCATTAGCAAAGTGGAATGAGTATGACTCATTTGGAGCATTTAAGTGTAATCTTTAGTAATCCCAATAGTATTATAGCTTGGTTTTCCCAATAGCATAACACTTGGTAACCTAGTAACGGTTGCATGAGCCCAATATGTGTATGGTAAGCCAAGATCAGATGCTCATGACTTTAGGCTAGAGTAGATTTACATTGCCATCATTACTTAGATTTAGGATTAAATTTCATTCTCAATTATGTTTATCACTAGGAGTAAAATTGTCTTAACAACATTAATTATCATATGCCTCAATTTGGTCTAAATCATACATGACAAAGCTACCACTATTCCAAGTGGGAAGACAACATCTTGCAATCAATGCTTAACAATCTAGATGCCACAACTAGTCCCATCCATGGAATTCAACCAGATCACACGTGAATGTTTGTGATTCGTATGGTTGGGTGTAGGGGTACCTACTACTCATCATTGAAGCCATTGTTGGGGTTGGTTCTAGTTATCTAGATTATTTATATTATAAAAAATTACTATAAAAGTATTAACGATTTATCTTTTAGAAAATATTTATATTTTAAGTCATACATGTATTAAATAAACCATGTCTTCTTCACATAGGGTAAATAATGCATTGTATGATGAGAACATTTATAGAAGAAATGATGGGTTCTATACTAAAGAGAATTGGAGTTAACAATCCCAATAAGGGGTTTTATATGCTCATTTCCACCCTTACTACATGCAAGGACTACGTTCAACTAGTACAGACAATCCTAGAGGAGATGGAGAAAGTCCTAGAATAAGGAGGAACTCAATGCCCAGGACCTCCTCTAAACTTAGAAAAGATAAATCAAGAAACCATGGGTAGCTATAGGAGCCATGGAGATTCTCTTAATTTCTCATCTTTCTCTTCCTCTTCAACATCTAGTTCTGATGAAGATGAATGTAGGTATAGAGATTGAGTTCCACTATGGGGTTAAGATAAAGATAGAAATCAAAGCCAAGGGAAAAATTAAAGACATTAAAGTGAGCATAGGAAATATCATCAAAATTAGACAAATAGAAATACAAATCATTACCATGATATTTTTGATGATGATGAACCCTTGTTGGCTACTAGGAGCATGACACAGATAATAGAGGTAGTTAGAATACCCCATAGGCATCAAAGGAAAAGTCACATCAAAAGGCTTGATATGAATAACATCGCTAAATTTGTTGGAGGCTATAACTCTAATACACAACATCACTTACAAGTCTTACATGATGCCTGCACCTTGCAGAACATCGAGAGTGAGTGACAAAAGCATAAGCTCTATCCTAGGAAACTAATAGACAAAGTTGAAAGTTGGTATAGATCACTGGAACCAAATTTAATCTACCAGTGATCCACAATGCTAGAACCTTTCAATGAAACATACCAAACCTATGTGAGAGTGTCCAAATTGAGAAAAAAATCCAAGGATGGAAGAAAGAACAACATGAATCCTTGGATTTGGCCTTGGATAGATACTGTTCGCTACTACATAGATGTCTGAGCCATGATTCTCTCAAAAAGAACAACTTTTCCACATCATAGATGGGATTCATAACCAAATGAGAGAGACCCTTAGGGTTTATGTTTGAGGTTAGTTATTTGAATTAAAAGCCCATTAGATATAAAGGCTAGTTGCCTAGTTGGAAAAAGAAGAAGGAGGCTATGTAAATGAAAGAATGTAGAGGAATATAATTGGGATCCAACTCTTCAAAAGAAAGGGGTCCATATCTATGATGAGGAAAAAGAGGTAGCCCTTGATGAGGAAATTTCATAATAAACCTTGCAACTACAAAATTCTATCATTGAACTTAAAGTAAGAATAGATAAGATGTGGGAGTTGTTGAATAAAAAATTCACAACCTATGTGAAAACCATAGAGGAAAAGGTGACACAAAATAAATCAAGTGATCGAAATATAAAGAGGAAAAAGAACAAAGAAGCAAGTCGGAATACTTATCGACAAAAAGGAAAAAAGTTATAGTAGAAGAGGTTGAGACTCAACCACAGATGAGGGATGTGACATTTGCCAATATGACCATCCAAAGGGCTATTTCTTAGTTACATTACATCTACAAGAGTTTGGGGCTCTTACTTTGAATCCCAAGTTTGTACAAAAGAAAATGCCTAGGAAATTACCTTACTCACAAGGTAATTATAGAAAATCATGCCACCAACTATACTATTTCATTGGGATGTCTTATCAACCTCAACACTACTATCAACCGTAGTGACAAAACCCATAACTGTGGGGGATGCCATCAACAAACTAGCAATACCCTTATTGCCAATTAGACTTGCATGACTACTATGTTCAATAACCTATTTCTCTAGATGGTTCTACTTCCACTACCTCAAATCACTGCTACCGCTTTCCTAAATATCATCAGCTTGTAACATCCCTTGTGGGATCACTATCTCAAGCCTCTTATCCTCTGCGACATCCTCAATATTCTCATACTTCCTTCCACCATATGTTACCACCAACAACATAGGGAGGATTGGTACCATAACATCAATGGAAGAATACCACTTGTGCTATGAACATACAAGTAAATGACAATGTTAGTATATCTCAGAAAAGTCTAGAAAACATCCTTTCTTTAGGATAATTTCCACACATGGGAAAAAAACTCACAGACCTACTAGCTCATCAAAATGAGCACAAGGATAGGCAAGTGCAACATCCTTCCTCACCAAAACAATGTCTTCCAATCTGATGCAAGAGCCAACAACTATTATCACTCTACTGCAAAACATAATAGATGAACCTATCACTATGGAGAGATAGGAAATTCCATGCATTACTACTAAAAAAGTAGGATGCAGTTGTGTATCGACCTTCCAAAATGTCAACATAGTCATTACACCAGTTCACAACAAATGTGAAAAAAAAGTGTGTGAACAAGAGAGAGTAGGGGTCACTAAACCAAAAGACATTGAATGGCCAATAACTAAGAACTTTCAATTATTCAAAATGTGCATGGACCAATTTGAACCACTTATTAATTCCCATTCTAAGAAAATTACCCCAACTAAGTACTTACAAATGGAAATACTAAACCACAATCATTCACCAACAAAAAGAGGAACTAAGGACTTAGATGATTAAAATTCAATTACCATCAAGTGTATGATCTAGGGTAAATAGGGTCCATTTTTCAAACACTTGTCCATAAGTTTAGTCATGGGGGAGACACTAATCATGACCAAGAAATTAATAAGTGTTTTTTAAACTTTTTGTTTTACAATTTATTTTTGATTTCTAATTTTTTGTTATGTCTTTTCACATTTCTTACCAATTTTTACATTCTTTGATATCTTTTCATTCTTTGATACTTTTCCATTTATTAAATCATTTGCAATTCTTTGATATTTTTTTGCTTCTTTTTATCTTTTTCATTCTTAATATCTTTTACAATTTTTCATACTTTATTTACATGTTACTTGTACATATTTCTATCAATTTTAAATAAAACACTTTAAGAATAAAGTAATATGTAGTCCTAATAAGGTGAAGATTTCTCTATGTTATCAAATCATAAGGGATTGATTATTTATACAATGAGACCACACCATTCATCCATCCATTCCAATAATAAGAGGTTCTTTCCATGGCCATAATGATATTCTTTTTATCATCAAACTAAGAATAAACTTGTGATCATTATGCCTAGATAGAAAAGTGAAGAACCAAGGGGGAATGTGAAGGGTATGACATCAAGGGGACTTGTGGAATCTTTTAGATCACTACTATATGTTTTATCTATTGCTAAGGTTGTAATTATATCCTTGTAGATCTAACAAAAAATGGAAGTAAGAGTACAATAAGTTCTGCCTTACCATGTCACTAGAAAGACATGTTACCTATGCTTGAAGGTAGTCCTCTGGTAAGGTTGACATAAATAAAAATAAAACTCATGCATAGAATAAATTTCTTGGAGTTCCACTAGAAAAACATGTTACCCATGCATGAAGGTAGGTGGATTCTCAGGATTCTACGAAAATAAACCATGTAATGAATAAACTCCTTCCTTGGACAATACACCAAGTGGTAATACTCCTTGCAACAGTGGTGGTCTTATGGTTGTAAATCCAAGAGATAAAACAATGCAATGTCACTGGAAAGTGGTTTGGACTTGGCTTGAATTTTGGAAAGAAGGGATAATGATTAATTTAACCATTAACAACACACAAGGATTCATTATGCCTATGGTAAGATACCTTATGTCCCAATTTTATCAATCCTTTCTACAGTTCATCTCACCTCATTTTATATTTAATCATAACTTGTGGTTTTGTATAATATAGAGTTATTTTCCCAATCTTGTGATACTAACATGTGTCTTTTGCTAGAAAATTATGTCTTAAATTCAACTCCTTAAGTGCCTAAGGACACGTTTAGGTGTGTTTATACAAGGGCACTAAGGGCTAGAGCCTGCTTTGGGGAGGAACCACCTGTATAACTCTTGTATTTCATATTTTCCAAGAAATTTTACATCACCTTATGCCTTCCAAAACATCTAATAAACTTCCCATATCATTTAATAATCTATTTTTCCATCAAAAATTCATTATCCATTTCTCATCCATACCATAAACTTTCATTGTTCAAGATTCCTTCTTCATGAACCTTGAACACTAACTTGTTGAAAATTGTGCATCACTCATAGCCCATGATCCTTTAGAAAAGCTTTAAATCTTCTAGACATTCTAGTTGATTCATTTTTTTCCAAATAAAATTAATGAAGAATTTAAATTTTTGAATGGTAACATCATAGTTACGATGTCATAGGAAACTATAATGTTGTATCTATGATGTTGCACATATAAAAATAGCATATATACATGCAAGAGTTAGTGAATGTTTTATTTTTTTCATTTGTAGCAAGAGAAGTTTTTGCAAATTTTTCCTTAGCCCTCTTGTACATTAGCTTCCAAAGGCTATAATTTTTTCCTCATAGTGATTTGCAAAATTCTTCAATCTAGTTAATCCAAGAGTGCTCAACTTAGTCATGGAAGGTTGGGGGAGGGGGTGTGGGGAGTGCATTGCATGATATAAGCAAACGAAAATTTGAAAATTTGAGCCAAAAATTCCTAACACTTAAAAGATATTATAAAAGGTAAGTAGAAGGAGATAATAAGAACCTGAAAGTTAATTAATCAAACTAAGGTCAGAAAGATTTAGATAATACTCTTAATAGACCATATCAACTACTGTAGGCAATAACAAGAAAGGAAAATGATAGAAGGTCATAAGTAACTAAAGGATATAATACCTAAGGGTTTTTTTTCTTTTTAAAAAAATTTGAACTCTATAATTGTAATAAGATAAGAACTTGATCTAATCAAGGGTATGAGAAAGGTAGAGAACTATTACAGATTGATAGGAATACCTTAATAATCTCAAACCCTTGTTGATTGTAGATGGCCTTGAAGAAGATACCAAAAGGAGAACCTTCACAACATGGGAGTAAAAGAGCAAGAGGCTATGGGAGAGGCTGAGTGGGGGAATAAATCCCATAAGTAGAACACATAGAGAATGAGGCTTAATCATAAAACATTCACCAAGAAACTTCTACTATAGAGCACTCAACCTAAGGAGAGGTAGAAATTCCATAAGCACATAAACAAGGACAGTGCCTCATGTTATCACTAGATTGTCTCTAGGCCATCCAAGAAGATTAATCATGTCCATGATCATCATGGAACTAAATTTTGATCCCTTTTTGGATTTTTCTCTAGTAGTCAAGATGAAACTCTAAGAATCTCCATTATGACCCACACTAACCAATAGTAGTGAATGGAACTTAGAAGAAACCTACTAATCCTAACAAAACAAATAGGTTGATGCTATAGTAGAACTTAAAGGAGTCTCTATGACATACTTAGTAGAAAGGACATATGGAAAAAGAAGATACAAATAGAAGAGAAGAAACTTTCCAAAAGCTTGACAATGAAGGGAAGAAGCTAATGGAAGAGCCACCACCAACCGTAATATGAACTACATCAAGCCACTTCAAATTTTATTTATTTTTGGTTTTGTCATGTAACTATGTCATTTTTGTGCACACCACTATGGTACTCAGAGTCAGTTAGTTGTTAGAGTCAGTTAGTAATCCCATACATTCCTAATATTCTATAAGAAACTTGTTCCTCCTTTTGTTCACTCGAGGATGAGTTTTCATTTAGTCATGGAGGTATGATAAATTTTTCTTTTTAGTGGCTAAGATATCCTAAGATATCATGATATCTTAGCCCAGATATCTTAGCCTCAATATCGGAGCCTCGATGTCAGATCTCATGCTAAATTATCAGATATCTAATATTGCAGGATGCATGCCTACCTATAAATATATCACTTGGGTGAACGATCTAAATAACATTTCATTCATCCTTAGGTAGATTCTTGTAGTTTCATTTTGTAGTTTTAGTAATAGAGTGAATGATCGTAGTGTGGTGTTGAGTAGTTGTATGGAATCTTTATTCAAGTGAAATGTACTTGAGCATAGTTCATGTTTGAAAATAAAGATCAAGATTTCTTTTCATCATTGCAACATCCACTTAGTTTTATTATTTTACTTAGCATAGTTTCTACTATTTTCTTAGTTTAATCATTTGCATTTCCAAGTACTTTACATTTTTGTTCATTAGTAAAGTGGAATGAGTATGACTAGTTATGAGCATTTAAGTGTAATAATTTGGTAATCCTAGTAGTGTTATAGCTTGGTTTTCTTAGTAGCATAATGCTTGGTAACCTAGTAATGGTTACATGAGCCCAAGATGTGTACGGTAAGTCAAGACTAGATGCTCATCGCTTTAGGCTAGAGTAGATTTACATTACTGTCATTTCTTAGATTTAGGATTAAATTTCATTCTCAATTATGTTTATGGATAGGAGTAACATGGGCCTAACAATATCAATTATCATATGTCTCACTTTGGACTAAAACATATGTGACAAAGCTACCACTAGTCGAAGTGGAAAGAAAGCGTCCTATGATCAATGCTTAAGAATCTAGATGCTACAACTAGTCCCATCCATGGAATTCAATTGGATCATGTGTGAATGCTTGTGATTCATATGGTTGGGCATAGGGGTGCCCACCGATCTTCACTTATTTTTTAGAAGTCTCTCAGGAAAAGAGAGCTTCAGAACATAAAGCAAAAAAGCTATGTTCTAGCCTTTTTGCTATTCTTGAAGGCTAGAAAGAAGATATAAGTAAAGAAGAGCTAGATTTTTTAACTAACTTATTTTCATCATAGGAAAGTGAAGAAGATAACATTGAAAATTTAAGTTCCTTTTTTAATATCTTTGAATTAAACCTTGATGAAATAAGCTAGGAAGAGTAAGAGACTCAAGAAAGTAAAAGGGATGAGCTTCTAGAAATGGAGATCCCTCGTCCACCTCATGATGACATCACTCCTTCAGTAAGTTAACCAATTTTGAGAAATTCAAAGGTTTGCAAATGGATTAAGAAAATGATGAACTTCAAACTCTCCATGTTATATGGTAAGTTTGTTTTGCATTACATTAAAAAGATTTTATGCAGTTTCACAAAATGTTCAAAGTAACTTAGTCATTTTATATCTCTTCTAGAAATGAGTAATAAAATCTAGAATTATGTTAAAGATAAGAAATTTATGGTGAAGTATTTAACTAAGGATATGGAGAGGAAGTTAAACTAAATCTCTCTAGGAGAAGATAAATGCGCTTAACATTGTTACCAAGAGAATACTACCTATTTTTTTTAGTGGAGAATTCGATTTTCTTTGTTTATCATACAAAAATAAAAGTTAAGTTAAGTAAGCATTAGGTGACATTTCATGATCTAGTAATAAACATTAATGTGGTGGTAGAAAGCATAGCTAAAAAAAAATAAAAATAAACACAACTCTTAATTATGCAAAGGCATAAAATAGGTGAAGAAAAATTCCATACTCCTAGATTTATTAGAACAAGTGTGTAAGAAAGAATAGGAGAATGACATGTAAATAAAGATTCTTTATGACTAAATAGAGCTCCTTGAGGCCGAGCTAAGAGGCAATAACATGGTTAGATACAAGTCTTCCTTCCATGCATATTGGAGAGAGAAAAATGAGATCATGGAATTTTAAAAAGCTTTGACAAAGCATAAGAGATTAGCACTAGCCATGACATGGTCCATGACTAGCTTGAGAAATTCTATAGTAGCATGGAAGAGTTGGGGTAGGAAACACTAGACCAATAAGTAGTGATATAAGAGAGAATACCACATTGTACTAAAAGAAAATAAGGGCCTATTTGTCAATAGAAGAATAAGAAGTATATTCATTAAATAGACCAAAATAGAAGAACTATTTAAAAAATTTTCCAATAATGTGATGATTACCATACCAAAAGGGCAAAGATAGAGGCCCTCAAGAGGAGCTTGTGGAAGAAGGGAAGGATGATGATATCTTCTTAAAGGAGCTAAAGATCTATGAAGAAGAATGAGTTAGCATTCTATCAAAGATTCCAATCTTACCATTTGATGAGAGCAGTTACTCTAATTATTAGAGTTGTTACTCTAGTGGTTACTTTAGTAGTTATTCTAATTATTAGAGCGGTTACTCTAATTATTAGATTAGTTTCTCCCAAGCCTATAAATACAATGCACAGGCACACAATTGGAAGGATGTCTTTCAGCAGTCAAGTAGCAAAACTCTTGTAGTCTGTTTGAAAGTTAGAGTATTTTCCAAGTGCCCATAGTAGGAGGTCTAAGTGTGGATGGATCTTTATTCGAACATTGTGTACCTAAGCACACATTGTGTACGGCAATAAAGACAAGCTCTTTGATTCATCCTTGTAGCACTTGAGATTTGTTTTCTTACGCATTTCTTTTATTTTATTTTCTTATGCATTTATTTTATTTTATTTTATTTTATGCACTTTACATTTATGTTATTAGCACAGCAATTCATTTTTATCAATTAAGAAAATCATTAAATTACACAAGCACGACCACTTTGAGCATGCGTGTAATGCTTGGTAACCCATTAACGATTAGCGTTTGGTAATCCTAGCAGTGTTGCACTGGTTCAGGATGTGTATGACAAGTGGGAATGGATGCTAGTGTTAGGATTAGTTAGAACTTAGTTAATGAGTAGTTAAGTTAAATTAGTCACTTAGTTACCTCTCTCCTTTCCTACGAGTGCAGGACATAAAAACATAAAATCTATAAAAATCATATGCCTCAAGCTTACTTAACCATACAATCATGACATACAGGTAAGCTTGGGAAGATAACAATCAACTAACCTATCCTTATTCCACAAGGGTGCATAAGCACCTAGTCCTTGGAATTTAACTGGATCGTGTGTGAAACACTCGTATTCGTATGGTTGAGCATAGGGGTACCTTGCCGCTCATCATTGGTGCCATTACTAGGGACTTAGTTGTTTGTGCGCTAATTAGAACTTAGGAAATCATTCACATCGTTGGAACGAATCCTTAGGGTTGGTTGAGAAAATAATAAATAAGAATACATTGCACACTCAAACGACAAGTATGTCTTCTTCTTCATTCAAAAGAACCTCACCACCTAGGTCTGAAATAGGAAACAGTCGGTGACATAATATACATGATGTTGATCTGCTAGTCCTTCAACAAGTTTGAGTGGTATATATTCATCTTGATGAGTATATACTAGACTTCACCTTTATCCTCCATTAAGATGAACAACTATGTTGGCAAGACTTAGAAGGTAACATAGTGTTACCTCTTGATCATTTAGTCCCGAGCATGCTTCTTCGTGCTCTTACATGAATTGGCATGTTGCACTTATATGTAGAATACGTTGCGCAAAACCATGACTTGAGAGAATACTATTCCATAGAGGCAAAAAATCAAAGGGACTTGCAATAGGAGAGACATCATAAGTCTTTGAAGGATAAGTGGTTGCAAGATGCCCCACATGTCTTAAGCAAAAATGAGGGTGGTGAACCTACCTTTGGTAGTCGCCCACACAATGATGTTCCTTCCTTTGACTTTGGCCAAGGAGTTGTGTATCAGAACCTTCATTCCACTATTCATAACCCAACTTTTGATACGCATGGGCACAAGGGATTTGTAAAAGGAACATGAACTCATTATAAAGATGGGCATTTTGATCGCAATCGTGATTGGGGCCGAGACCGCAGAAGAGAAGGTAACAAACACCGTCATGGTGATGGATCTCCTTCTTCTTCACCTTTATCATCTCCTTTATCCTCTCCTTCAGTATCTAGATGTAGTCATAAGGAAAAAGACCATGGGAATAAAGGTAGGAAAAGTGGAAGTCATAGACAAAATAGCCAGGAAAGGGGATGAGGGCACTCTAGAGAGTCACAACATAGAGGAAGGGAGAGTAGGGAACAACGTAGGCATCATAGACAACATGGATGAGACGATCACGATGAACCCATCCTTGCTACTTGAAGTATGTTGGACATAACTGAGGCTATTAGAATTTCAAAAAGGCATCAGAAAGATAGTAGAATCAAGAGATTAGATATGAGCAACATCCCATGATTTGAAGGGGATACAAAATCATTTACAAGCATTCCATGATGCGTGTGCCTTACAGGACATAGAGAACAAATGAAAAAAACTTAAGTTGTTCCCACAGACATTAGTTAAAGAAGCAGAAACTTGGTACCGATCTTTAGAACTAGAATCCATTTGTAGGTGGAGTACTATGTTAGAACTATTTAATGACAAGTACCAAACGTACTCCCGAGTGTCTAACTTGGGAAAGCAAATCCAAGGCTGAAAACAAGGAGGACATGAACCTTTGGATGCTACCATGGGCTGATACTATGCACTATTACATTATTGTCCTGGCCATGGTTATTTGTAAAGGGATCAATTGCACCATCTCATAGATGGGCTTAGGCATGAAATGAGAAGAACCCTTGGGACTTATGCCTAAGGGAGACTATCTGAGCTTAGGTCCCATTAAATTCAAAGACTATTGGAGCAAGTTGCTAAGGAGGAAGGTGAGCTATGGAAGAGAGAAAGTGTGGAAGAGTATAACCAAGATCCTTCCCTCCGGAAGAGAGGAGTAAGATTTTGTAAGGATGAATAAGAATCACCACTTGAAGAGATGGTGAATAAGAAAACTTTTCCTATCCAAAAGATGACATCAGAAGTTTTGGCAAAGGTAGACCAAATGTGGGATTCCCTAGACAATAGATTTCAGTTTATTCTTAAAATAGTAGAGGAGTCTAGAGAGTAAGGTAGTGACCATGAAAAAAGAAAAAAAAAAGAGAAGCTAAACATGCATGTAGCAAGGGTAAGGGCAAAGTTGCCATCATTGAAGAGGTTATGGAGTTGGAAACAGATAATGATAGTGGATGTAAAATATGTCAATATGACCATCCTAAGGGATGTTGCCCTATAATCTCACATCTGCAGGAGTCTAGGGTGTATGCACTCAACCCATGATTAAAAAAAAGGCAAACACCCCAAAGGTTACCTTATCCTCAAGGTACCCCAAGGCAGTTCCACCAACCCTTAAGATATTATCCCAGTGGAACTCCATCACAACCGATTAAGCAATATCAATAGTGGCAGCATCCACAATCATGGGGAATGCCACCACCAACACAATAGTATCCTTACTGACAACCTGACCTGTATGGATATTACGTGCAGCAACCAATCTCTCTACGTGACTCTACTAGTCACATCACTCCTCAACCTCACTACCAAGCCCATGAGTATTATGGGACTCCCTCTTCTAGGGGTGATATTTTTGCAAGCATATCATCCTTCCCATTTGGTCATATCTCTTCCACCAATAGCTGCACTACCACTTGCTCCCGCGATACAAGATGAAATCCCTACCCAACCGTAGCAACGTAACGTCACAAGGGTTGTTAACTTTCAACCTACTGTTGGTTCCAACAACCACATGAAGAAAAGATCTTTCTTTAGAACCAAGAATCCAACAAGCCCTTGCAATCACAAGAGATTGATTCTTTAGATGCCTCAGTATCAATCAAAACTTTGGATCCCCCTTCAACCTAATCATCGCACTCAACGCATACGGTCATGCTAACACATGCCATCACCGATTGGATCAAAGTTGGTCACCTTCCCAGGAAATTCTCTGATCTTGGGAGTCCTCTGATATACTTACAAATCAATGAAAATGTGCCATGCAAAGATTTTTTGGATTTAGGTTTCAGTGTCAACTTGATTTCTTAAGAAATGTACAAGGCTTGGAACCTACCTCCATTGAAAAAGAGCAACATTCGTCTAGAGTTGGATGACTAGTCCATCACTGTCCCATTGGGACTGGTGGAAGACATTGTTACCACTATTTGTGGGTGGTTGTACCCAGCTAACTTCCTAGTGATTCAAGTAAACAATGGTAAGGGAGACTTCCCAATCATGATGGGAAGAGCATGGCTAAGCACCATCGAAGCACGCCTAGGAATCTGTGATCTTTCCCTAGAAATATCAAAAGAAAATACATTTGGAAAGATCAAGAAGAAGAAAGTTTTGTGCATCGCATACAGTGACACAGGGTGTAATTGCATGTAGAGGTCATGGTTTGTGAAAATTTTAGCATTGCTTGCATGCAATCAGTGTGCACAAGTGATTAACATACAAAGATGCCTATATGCAATAGCCACAAGATAAGAAGACACCCAGTGGCTGACAGTTGATCAAGAAAGTAGTTCACTCATATGCATGGAACCAACTGAGGGTTTGACTTGTGCTTACATTGATAGCATAAACACATTAGAGAAAGTCCACCACCAAATTCCAAGTCTTAACCTTGAAAATATCAACTTGGGGATGTTGGAAATATGTGAGAAATTTAAGTAGAAGCCCCTCGAGCTTAAACCATTGCCCATCGGTATGGAATACATGTTCCTTAAAAATGGAAAATTGGTAATGATCAATGCTAAGCTTGCTCCTCAATAGAAAGAAGAACTATTGAAGGTAATAAATAAATGGTTGGAAGCCTTCACTTGGTCATATCTTGAATTAACTAGAATAGATCCTAGGATATGCGAAAATAGAATTTACATTGACCCCTCCATGAAGCCTCAAAGACAACCGCAGATGTGTTTGAACCCAAAGCTGAAGCAAGTAGTCAAGGAAGAAATCAAATAACTTCTCAAGGCTGGGTTCATATACCCCATTGTTGATAGTGAGTGAGTTAGCCCCTTAGTTATTGTGCCTAAAAATGGAGGCAAATTGAGGGTGTGCATAGATTTCAAGCTACTGAATATGGCAACTTTCAAAGATCACTTTCCATTGCCATTTGTTAACCAATTCTTAGACACCATCGTAGGGCATTGCTACTACAGTTTTCTGGATGGATATAGTAGATATAATCAAATACAAATAGCCCTAGAAGACCAAGCCAAGACTACGTTCACCAGTCCTTGGGGAATGTTTACATACAAACAAATTCCGTTTGGCTTGTGCAATGCCCTTGCAACATTTCAATGACTAGTTCTAAGCATTTTCCAATAATATATAGGAAATGGTGTAGAAGTCTTTATGGAAAATTTCTCCACCTATGGAGAAAACTTTGATCAAGCCTTGGATCAGTTAGAGCAAGTGTTAAAAATATGTGTAGAAACTAATTTGAGGCTCAACTAGTAGAAAATCCATTTGATGGTCCAAGAGGGCATAGTACTAGGGCACAAAATCTCACACATAGGGATAGAGGTAGACCCTGAGAAAATCAAAATTATCCAAGGAATTACCCATTAACCAGAAACTATCAAAGATATTCGGTCATTCCTTGGACATACTGACTACTATAGGAGATTTATTTAGAACTTTTCAAAGGTTGCCAAACCATTGGTAGAATCAATGAAGAAGGATGTACCTTTCAAGTGGACTAGGGAATGTGAATTAGCTTTCCAAACTCTGAAACAGAAGCTAGTAGAAAAACCCATTCTACAAGCTTCTAACTAGTTCAAACCATTCCATATCATGACTAATGCATCCAACTATGCTTTAGGAGCTGTACTTACATAGTTAGATGACCAGAAGCATCCTTATTACATCCACGGTGCAAGTAAGAGTATCGTTGGTGCACAACTTAACTACACTACCACAAAGAAAGAATTAATGGTTGTAGTGTTTGCACTAGAAAAGTTTAGACACTATGTATTGGTATATAAAGTATATATACATATAGGTCATAGTGCAATACGGTTCCTCATGAATAAGCCAATGGTAAGCCCTCATATCATACGATGGCTTGTAATGTTACAAGAGTTCGATTTAACGATGATCGATTGCATGGGCACAGAGAATGTAGTTACTAATCATTTATCTCAGTTGTGATGGGACAACAAAGAGGATGAGTATCCAATTTCTGATCATTTCCTTGATGAATTTCTCTTTGTTGGTGTAGTGAATAATCAATCACCCACGGAGACAAACTGGTACAGTAGCATTCTTATCTATCTCCTCACCTAAAAAACACCACAAGAGTTAAACCATAAGAAGAAACAACAATTTCTTCACTGAGCTAAGTACTTTATGAAGATCAATGGGCAACTTTACAAAGTGTGTCCTGTTTGCTTGGTTCGATGGTGTGTTTTCGATATAGATCAACTACGAGTTCTCGAAGATGATCATGAGGGTCCTTGTGGGGGTCATTACACTGGGAGATGAACGACCATCAAGATCTTGCTTATAGGATATTATTGGCCTAAATTATTTTAGTATGCCCATCAATTCGTCCAATCTTGTGAGAATTGTCAACATGATGGGAGAATGACTGCTAAAATGGAGGGTCCACAACAATGGATCCAACTGTTAGAACCCTTTGACATTTGGGAAATTGATTTTATGGGGCCAATTACACCAATGTCTAATGGAAAAGACTATATCATTGTTGCTATTGATTATCTAACTAAATGGGTAGAAGTAGCTGCTATTAAGGATTGTACATCATCTATAGCTACACGATTTGTTCAACAACAAATCATAAACAGGCTTGGTGTGCCTCGTGCACTTATTTCAGAAAATGGTACCCACTTCACAGGTGCAACCTTTTGGAAATTAATGCAACACTTAGAGGTTGAGCAAAAATTGACTACACTGTACCACCCCCAAGTGAATGGTCAAGTAGAAGTCACCAATAGGGAGATTACAAAGATATTGACAAGAACCATTAGCAAGTTTAGGTGAGACTAGAGCACTAAACTAAACGATGCTCTTTGGGCATACTGCTCCACATGGAAACTCCCTACAGGCTACTCTCCCTATGAGTTAGTGTATGGTAAATTACCAATGCTTTCCATTCAAACTAAGCTTCGTACACTATCCATGGCATGTGACTTTAACCTTCACCTCGATCTAGCACAAAAAAAAATGGTTAGTAGCCCCTAACTTACTAGATGAAAATCGATTAGCTACCTTGTCATCTAACAAATTGCACAAGGCCTTCAATAAACAACATCATGACCTAAGAATTAGGAAAGTTAAATATCATCCAGGAGATAAGGTTCTCTATTGGAATCTCACACATGTGCCACAACATACTAAATTTCAAACACTGTGGGAAGGACCTTATATTATTTATGCAACTTTTCCTTCAGGGGCCATGACAATATACAAACCTAAGAGCCTGGATAAGAAACTTTTGGCCAACATGCAACAAACCAAACCTTTCTAGGAGCTTAGGACAACCAATACACATGCTACTGCTCTTGATGGGCAACCCTACTAATGAGCGGCTAGGTATCCCTATGCCCAACCATACGAATATGAGCATTCATGCACAATCCGGTCGAACTCCATGGATAGGCTAGTTGTGGTATCTAGATAGTTACATGTTGATCGCAGTTCACTGTCTTCCCACCTGGACTAGTATTTGCTTTGTCACTTATGGTTTAGTCCAGAGTGAGGCGTATGATGTGATCCTAAACTACTGCTACTCCTAGAGACAATGGAGAATAATATTGATTAAACTAATGAGTAATAGGAAATGAATTCTACGCTAACCTAAGTGTGATGAGCATCCATTCCTTAATAATCCATACACATCTTGGACCTTGTGCACGACTACTATTGGGATTACCACGCGCAGATCCTAGGTACGCTACTAGGTTGCCAAGTAGTCACACTTAATGCTCATGATTAAGTCGTAATCATTTCACATTTAACAACAGGAATAGTAAATGATGATAAAGAAATATTAACTAAGAAAACAATAAATAACAATAATAATTAACAATAACAATTAAACAATTAAAACTAAGTGAATGCTGCAATGATGAAGTAATCTCAATCTTTATTTCTAGTCATGTGCGCGTCCAAGTACGTCACACTCAAATAAAGGTTCCGTAAAATTACAAGCATCACACTACGGGCATGCACTGGGAAAATATTCTAACTCCTATGGAAACAAACTGAAAGAGTCTAGCTATAAATGACAAAAGGATTTCTAAATGAGGTGGAGGGCCCTCTTATTTATAGATCGGGATAGGTGGCTGTGTAAACGAGGCCCCATCAATGTAGGAAGGCTACGTCGACAGGTCTGTGTCAACGCGACCGCATATATGCAACCCCGTCGATGCATTGACTTAATGAAACTTCATCATACCCCCACGATTGAGTAAAAACTCATACTTGAGTCAAAGTGAGGAAAAAGCTCAATTGAATACACAGTGGATAGGTATGGGATTATTGACTAACTAGAAATTTATTCATGCCGCCGTGGAGAATTAAACAAAATTTGGACACAGACACAAAAGAAAAAACTTGCGGAACTCATGGGGTTCCCGGTAGTGGTGGCTCCTCCATGGGTGCCTTTCCTTTGTCCTGTGAATCATGCTTCTAAGATAGATACCATTGAAGAAGCACCTAACATTTCTCCTATTCTATTTAAGGATTATGAGCTGTCCATGTTGATGTTCCAATGTTTGACGGAGTCGGCACTTTTCATGGACACGACAACTACGGGAACACTTGATTGGCCTTGACATGCCATGCCACAAATAGCTGTTGTTCCTCTTCATAGGCTTGGGCCCTAACCTCTCCTCCCTTTGCTTGGATAGATTATGCAGTAATAGGAGTTTCATAATGGATGCTGAATGATTGCCTTCTGCTCTGCATGTTCTGCATGAGGTCCTTGGCCTTTGCCTTCCCCAAGTCATTCGGTTGCACCTTGAGAAGGTCCTCCTTATTGTCTCCTTTTAGGACCATCTATAATCACACAAGGATCAATTGTTAGTAAGGTTATTGAAAAAATTTCAATGATTTCATACCTTACACATTTCCTTTAATTAATGTTGCATTCTTTACTCAGTGTGCTTTTAGAGTTAGAAATGTTTTCGAGGAAGTTTCTCTAAAAGTTTAATGTCGGACCTGGTTTTGAGGAATGTTTGATAAAATGATGACAAAAGAAAGAATAGATTTGGCAATGAAATATTTGGAGGGTATAAGATGATGTGGTGGTGTGCATACAAATTACAAAAGTCACACAAGTGGGTCCTCCCCAAAGCAGGTTCCAACCTATATGCCCTTGCGTAACCACACCTTAAGATGCCCGTAGGCATTAGAAGGGTTAAATGTAATCTATACCAATGCAACAAAACACACACATGTTAATACCATTGATGATGAGGTATGAATTCAATGCTACACAAGACACGAGTCACAAATACATGAACAATGAGATGGGATGAATCAGAGAAGGGATTGCAGAGATTGGGACGTGAGGTAATTGACTTAGGGCACAATGAATCTTGCGTGTAAAGCATGATTAATGTGTCATTAACCTGTCATTCCAAGATTAGGACCAAGTCCATTCCTCTAATCAGTGACCTCGCATTGTTTCATCCCATGATGAGTAACTATGAGAGTACCATAACAATAAGGCATACGATTACTTACCGTTTTGTTCAAGGGAGGAGTGATTTTTGTTTTGTGGCACTTTTCTTGTCTTTTCTTTTTCTCTTTCTTCTCTTTTTTTCCTTTTGAATACTGAATCCAGAGAAGCCGCCAACCATCAGGCATTGGTGCATGTCTTTCTAGTGGGACCCCTTAGAACAACATTGGATTTTTGAGTGCCCTTTTGATTACTCTTACTCTCATTTTTTGTTAGATCTACAAGGATCTTAGTACAACCAAGCTGCATGATAACTCCCATAGATGCTACCAAAAAGAATCCACAAGTTCCCTTGATGTCACACTCTGGCCATTCCCTCTTAGTCCATCATTTTTCACTCTGGGCACAATGAACACCAAATTAATTTTAAGTTTTAAGAATGTCAAGAATATCACTACACTCTAAAAAAAACCTCTTATTTTTAGAATGGATGAGTGGGTGTAATGGGCTCACTGCCCAAATAATTGCTCACTTGAGACTCGATAACATAAAACAACACCTCAACCAATGAGTCACATGAGTGTTTTATTCATAGATGAGATTACTCATAAAGAGATAAAAAGATAAAAAGATAAAACAATAAATTAAAAGGTGAAAAACTGGAAAACAAAAAGCTAAAAAATTAATGAAACAGAAAAACATTTATTAATTCTGTGTTGTTAGAATGGAGGATACCCCCCATAACTAGACGGTTGAGCATGGCTAGAATTAATAAAGGGAAGGTGGGGATCCTTGCATGTTAAAAATATTGGGACCTGGTCATACTTACCCCATTGGGGTTCACACACTTGATTAAAGTTGACATAGTGGGGCAAGTTATAAGATGTGGTTAATTTATAAGGAGTTGACCCACTATGGTACTTGTGACTGTAAGATGGTATGCAAGGATCAACATGTCTCCCCATGTGACAATATTCACTAGGCCCCATGGTTGTTGGAGTATTGAGTGGTGGCCTTGATAAGGTAACATGAGGCATTGGGTTTAAAGAGGAAGATGCACCATAGTGTTGGATTTGTGCTGAGTTAGCAGATGTAGTGGTTTCTAAACTGTGGTGTCCCTGTCGACGGTCATGTCTAAAGAAGGGACATATTTGATGTTGTGAAGGACCTCCACTACTGTTGACAGTAGCAGCACAAGTAACGTTTGTGGGTTGGTTCTATGGTGCAAAATCTTCTGGCATAGTTGGCGGTGATGTAGGAGTGGGTGAAGTATGAGAATATTGAGGTTGAGGAGAAGTGTACGACACATGAGGTGGTGATCTTGTTGGAGAAACAAGGTGTTGAACATAATAAGCATTTGGCACTGGGGCATACGAAGGGTATGGTCCAGTTGGTAGTGGCCTCCCCCACGACTGAGGTTTTTGCCATTGTGGTTGGACATAGTATTTTTGTACGAACTCTGGATGTAACATTCCTCCCCAATGCTCATGTAAACGTGACAAGATTGGACATTGACAATTGGGGTGATTGTACAAGAAAATATTACATTGATACCTATGATTGATAGTTGAGTTCTTATCCCTATTCTCTTCTACCCTTTGTTTCAATTACTGTGTGGTGTCCTATCCCATTTCTTGATTTGGCATAGTTTTTTCTGTAATAATGTTGGCATATTCTCCACATCTTTCATGTACCTAGTCCATCATCTTATGAATCTTTGCCTCAATTTCATCTAGTGATTGCAGGCTTGGCAAAGATGATTCCACCTCCTTGAAGTGAGTTGATTTCTCCTCTTCATGATCATGGATCCTTGTTAAGATTTTGATCCTATTGAGAACTTTCAACATTCTCCCATTTGGCTATTTCTCCTTCTTCTTTTGCTATTTGCTTAATAAGCTCTTGGAGTTGATGGGTTCGTAGCTCATATAGTTGACCTTGGGCGTACATCCCTAGGGTCTCCCTTGTTTCATTACGGAGCCCATCTATGATATGGTACATTAGCCTTTCCTTGGAGAACCCATGGCCTGGGCAGTTGTTTAACAGTGCATAATATCTTTCTAAGGCCATGTCCAAGGTTTCATTTTGTGCTTTTTTCCATTCTTGGATTTTTCTCCTCAAGGTTGACACTCTCGCATAGGTTTGATATCTGTCATTGAAGAGTTCTACCATTGTTGGCCAATGTCGAATTGATTTTGGTTTTAACGACCTATACCATACTTTTGCTTGGCCAATGAGTGTCAGAGGAAAGAGCTTAAGTTTTTTCCACCCATTATTGATATTGTTCCATGTACAGGCATCGTAGAAGGCTTGTAAATGTTGTTGCGGATCTGAATCATAGCCTCTTGAAAACTTGGGAAAGTTTTTTAAATCAAGCATGGGTAGACAACTTTGCTTAAGATGCCTGTGGGCTATTCGAACAGCCTCTTGTATTTCCGTTAAGCTTGTAGTGGCCAGTAGGGGTTCATCGTCACTAGGTATGTTATGCTTTTGCACATTGGGATGATGTTGTCTTTGTTTATGTTTATAAGAAACCCCCACCTCGGGTTGTGTACTCCAATCTTCATTGTCATAATATTCATTGGTTCTCCAATGAATTGCCTCACTAGGTGTGGCATTATTATAGTCTTGTGAGAGAGACATGGTAGTGAATCGTGTGTGACTTAATTGAGTTTTAATTTAATTTCTTTTCTAAAGGATATATCGTTAATACTTGTTACAGTGATCTTGTATGATGTAACTAATCTAAATAACTAGCACCATCCCTGGCAATGGCGCCAATGATGAGCGGCTAGGTACCCCTACGCCTAACCATACGAATACAAGTGTTCATGCACGATCCGGTCGAACTCCGTGGATAGGCTAGTTGTGGTATCTAGATAGTTACATGTTAATCGCAGCACACTGTCTTCCCACCTAGACTAGTATTTGCTTTGTCACATATGGTTTAGTCCAGAGTGAGGCATATGATGTGATCCTAAACTACTACTACTCCTAGAGACAATGGAGAATAATATTGATTAAACTAATGAGCAATAGGAAATGAAGTCTAAGCTAACCTAAGTGTGAGGAGCATTTGTTCCTTAATCATCTGTACACATCTTGGACCTCGTGCATGACTACTACTAGGATTACCATGCGCAGATCCTAGGTATGCTACTAGTTTGCTAAGCAGTCACACTTAAATGCTCGTGATTAAGTCATACTCATTCCGCATTGAACAACAGGAATAGTAAATGATGATAAAGAAATATTAACTAAGAAAAAAATAAATAACAATAATAATTAACAATAAAAATTAAACAATTAAAACTAAGTGAATGTTGCAATGATAAAGTAATCTCGATCTTTATTTCTGGTCATGTGCGTGTCCAAGTATGTCACACTCAAATAAAGGTTCCATATAATTACAAGCATCACACTATGGGCATGCACTGGGAAAATATTCTAACTCCTATGGAAAAAAACTAAAAGAGTCTAGCTACAAATGACAAAAGGATTCCTAAATGAGGCGGAGGACCCTCTTATTTATAGGTCGGGATAGGTGGCTATGTAAATGGGCCTATCTCCTTCTTCCAACTTAGTTGTGGGGGAGATGGCCACTTACTTAATGACACTTCATCACCTGCTCACTATTTCCTATCTCCTCCTTCCAACTTAGTTGTGCGGGAGATGGCCACTTATGCTAACCATTCTAAGTCCTTAGTTCTTTTTGAATTTTTGTTTTACATATTTTTTGTTTTACACATTCTTTCAACTTTTCTTATTTTTGTTTTACACCATCATTCATGTTTTTACTATTTTTTTGTTTGGTTGATTTACATTTATTTCTCATCTAATAAGTGCTCATGATGGTGGATTGAATTATATCATATTGATTGCTAATGTTTGGTATTTACCTTTGAATTATATCATATTGATTGCTAATGTTTGGTTTTTACCTTTGAATTATGATGCTGATATTAAGGTATGGTTCTTTTGGTAAAACAGGTAATGAGTCCACGCTGTCCACTCATCCATACAACTCTATGGTCTCCTTTGGCTTGGAATTGTATAGTCCCCTTTTTCTAAGTAAACTTGTTAATGAATTGGTGGCTGGGTATTTTTCAAACCAAGGAAAGACTCAAAGGATGAAAAGGGTATGACTTCAAGGAGATTCGATGCATTGGTGCTAGCCATTCTCTTGGGTGCTTGGATGCTTTTTCTTTGATTTTTTGCCATTTTGACATTGTTCAAATATTAGGAACTTGAGTGAATAAAAATAAGTCTTTGCATGGTGTGGTTCTCATGCATAAACATCAAAAAAAAAATAGAAAAAGGTGAGAATTCAAAGCACACCCCTTAGACATAATAAAGAAATATGAGCTACAAGCACTGGTTATGGCACTGGAAAGACATGTTATCCATGCCTAAAGATTCCCTCTAACTAAGGCCCTTTCTCGCTTCTTGCTTCTCCATTTCACTCTCCTTGGTATGGTGGTCACTCTTTGTAGAAGCATTCTTGTTACCTCAAGAGGATGGATTGGCCAAGTGTATTGATGCGAGGTCACTGAATGTGGTTGGTTTGAGTCTAGATTTGGGATGAGTTCTACTCAGTTATCTTAACCATAAAATACATAAGGGGCTTTACAGAACCTTGTTCTTGGGATTCCATTCCATTCTCTCCTCTCCATCTTTCTTTACATTTTCCACCTCATTGCTAATTTTATCATTAGTCTATTCTGGGTTGATGCATTATTTTTCTTTGGTGAATTCTTGTGGGTAAGTTTTTAACTCTTGCTTCCAAATGACATTCCTAGAACCTTGGGACTCTTTGGTTTGTGGGTTTGTTAGGGCATAAAGGGCATGAGCTTGCTTTGGGGAGGACCCACTGGCATTTCTTTTTGGTGCAATTGTTAACTTATTTCCCTTAAACATTTCCTGCAATCAATCATTTCTTATTTCATCCCCATCCATGACATCCATTTTATTGGCGTTTCCATTGATATTTTTCATTTTCTTATTCCTCATGTTTTTCCATTTTATAGCTATCGGAGGTTCACTCTTAGTCGTGGGGGCCCTGGCACAAATTTTTTAATTTTTTTTCATTTTACTAATTGCCTAACCCCTACACCTTGGGTAGTTTCCAGTGATAAATCTCTGAACTAGTTTCTACCATAACCACAACTCAACCAATGCGTTTCATATCGAGGCAAGGTATCAACTGCATTGTAGATTATCTATCCTTTCTCATTTGTGACTGTGTTGTGTGTGCAGATGGTAATCATACAAATAATGGATTGGGCTTGGAGGAAGCACTTGGGATGGATTGGAACTGGAGCATTTACAAAAGGAGCAAGTTTGGTGGTGTGGCTATGAATAAACAATGGAAGGCATGATCTTAGCATTGGTGGCAACACAGTTCATTTTTTTTCTTTCTCTTTCTCTACAAGCTACCAAATAAAGGCTTGGATGTCATTTATGCATGAGTGTTCATCCCAATGGTCATGAACACTAATGTTGTAATATGGTTATTGATTCGTTCACTGGGCATGTTGAGTCTGTCATCCCATTCCACCATCAGTTGTCAGTTAGTCAATAATCCCATACCTTCCCAATATTTTGTAAAGAACTTGTTTCTTTTCTTTTATACTTAAGGAAGAGTTTTCATTCAATTATGGGGGTATGAAGAGAGTAGTTACTCTAATTATTAGAGTGGTTACTCTAGCGATTACTCTAGTGGTTACTCTAGCAGTTATTCTAATTATTAGAGTGGTTACTCTAGCAGTTACTTTAGTAGTTACTCTAATTATTAGAGTGGTTACTCTAGCAGTTATTCTAATTATTAGAGTGGTTACTCTAGTAGTTACTTTAGCAGTTATTTTAATTATTAGAGTGGTTACTCTAATTGTTGGAGTAGTTACTCTAATTATTAGAGTAGTTTCTCTCGAGCCTATAAATATAGTGCCCAGGCGCACAATTGGAAGGAAGTCTTTTAGTAGTCAAGTAGTGTAACTCTTGCAGTCTATTTAAAAGTTAGAGTATTTTCTAGGTGCCCATAGTAGGAGGTCTAAATGTGGATGGATTTTTATTCGAGCATTGTGTACCTGAGCACACCTTATGTACATTAATAAAGACGAGCTCTTTGATTCATCCTTGCAACACTTGAGATTTGTTTTCTTACCCATTTATTTTATTTTATTTTCTTATGAATTTCATTTATTTTATTTTATTTTATGCACTTTACATTTATGTTATTAGCATAGCAATTCATTTTGATCACTTAAGAAAATCATTAAATTACACAAGCACAACCACTTTGAGCATGCCTGTAATGCTTGGTAACCCAGTAACGATTAGCGTTTGGTAATCCTAGCAGTGTTGCACTAGTTTAGGATGTGTATGACAAGTAGAAATGGATGCTAGTGTTAGGATTAGTTAAAACTTAGTTAATGAGTAGTTAAGTTAAATTAGTCACTTAGCTACCTCTCTTCTTCCCTACTAGTGTAGGACATAAAAACATAAAAGCTATAAAAATCATATGCCTCAAGCTTACTTAACCATACAATTGTGACATATAGGTAATCTTGGGAAGAAAATAATCAACCAACCCATCCTTGTTCCACAAGGGTGCATAAGCACTTAGTCCTTGGAATTCGACTAGATCATGCGTGAAACGCTCGTATTTGTATGGTTGAGCGTAGGGGGTACCTCACCACTCATCACCATTCGAAATATTAAATATAGCTAGTCTGAGCTTGGAGGATATAGAAGAGAGGATCTTAGAGATGTATAGAGAAACACAAGATAAATAGCAACATTTGAGGAATTAGTTTATTTTATCTTATGAAATGATAACATATAACTAACTACTTATCTTATTGTGGTTTTTTATGTAGATTTTGGAAAAAGCATCTAGTAACCAATGACTGAACCTACTCCCATGCAAATTGATGAAGAAGAAAAGAAAGTTGTTAGGGATGGTTAAGGCTTGCGAAGCTCTAATGTTTGTAGTTTTATGCATCATTTGTATCTAACATAGAGATTTATTCTTTGTAAAACAGTAAGTGTAGGTGATGTTTTGGAAATAACATGCCATGTAAAATATTGTAATGTGTCTAGTTATAATTTTTTATAAAAAAATAATATAAATTATTATTTTAAATCATTCAATGATTGTGTGTCATGATGGTGATGAAAAAAATGCAATGCATTAATATTAAGTAACTACTTATCACTTAATATTGTTTGTTAATAGTAAGCAATGAATAGTAAAAGTGAGGAAGTTTTAACATAAAGTTTCATTGTCATCCTAATAAATGCTAGTAGATGTCTACCACCTAGACAAAATGACAAATAAAATAGTAGATGTTTGAAAGCTCATGCATCTAATATTATTGTATTAGTAATCAACTTCTGAGAAGGATAAAAAAGAATCTTTTTCTTAGTAAGAGATATGTCAAGCTCTCTAAAGCCTAAGTTAATAAATCCAATCTTAGGAATAAACTCATTGCTTAGGTCTCTCAAGTATTTGGTATCAATGGAATCCTAAGTAGGAGAGGTAACTGTAGAGCCACCTTTAACTTTAATAAGACCATGCTTCATGATCTAAGCAAGAGACACTTGGAATTTGTATGTTAGTTGAAATGATTATCTCATGGTGTTGGAAGGGAAAATAAATTTCTTAATGTATAGGAGATAATGTTGCATGATGCTAAGCTAGCCAAAGATGTTATAGTACTCCTTTTAGACTACGACATTCATGTATGACCATGAAAAAGGCTTTAGATTATGTAGAATCACCTACTACAACTAACAACCTAATGGAACCTAAAACTTCTTCTTGCAACCATTAAAGGGAACAAAATTATTACCAATTTCATTAAAAATTAACTATTTATGGAGACCAGGATACTTGATAACATCCCATGTAATCATGTTAGATCTAGTGCCATCATTAATATGTATAGTATGATTTAAGCATTAGGTGATACTTTGATAGTCATATAGAGTGATAGCTAATAGATATATTTTGTCTTAAAATTAGTCTTGATATTCTCATCATGAAAGTTTAGACTATATGTACATAATTAGGGACTTGAAGAAAATTATATAATTCTCTATCTAAGCTAAAATGTCACTTGGAATTATAATTACCTTAAGAAAATTATATAAAGTAGCATAATGCTCTTTTGAGGTTTCTATGAGGTTGTACTAGGATAAGTTAGTTCCTTTTTAATAAATAATAGTCATGGCATGCTACATAATCTTATATTTGTTGAGTGAGATGATCATAGAGCAGGTTCCACTATGATTGACTATACATGATTAGATGAAGATGGGAGGCTAATCAAAGGAATAGATTCCTAATATTGCTAAAAATAAATCTTGTTTTATATTTTAGAAGGTTGCTTAGGTGCATCAGTAATCTTTTGCTTATGTTTTCTTAATTGTGACTCATTAGTCTCGAACTACAAGTGAGGATTCTTACTAGAGGTAATGAAAAAGAGTGATTAGATGTTTGGAATGTAGTAGATGAAGGGATATTTTAAGATTTAGAATGGTATAGAATAGGATGAAAGTAAGAAGAATGGATGGGTTGAGTAATGAAAGTAGAGATGGGGATGGGTAATAATATGAGATGTAGCTAGATTCTGGTTAGTTGAAACAACATGAATGAGATAAGAAGATGGAGAATGGTCATTTGGCTTTAATGAAGTGGAGGTATATTTAGACCAATGAATTATATTAGGCTTCTAAGATTATGGTGGAGATTGTTGGTGACAGGCGTAGTTAGATCAACAAATTACGTAAGGCTCCCTAGGTGGAGAGTTACAAGTTTTATGTTCTACTATAAAAGCTAAAATAGTACTTTTAGCTCCTAAGGGATTATAAAATACCTCTAGCTGTTGATTATCTCAATGCATAGTAGATGACTCAATTTTCACTACTATTTTACCCTTTTCTATGAGATCCTAAATGCCATTCATCAAATTTCTACACTTATTTATATCATGACTAGCAGTCTCATAATAATAGTAGAACTTCCAATAATCATACCACTTAGGTACCTTCCTATCTCTGAGAAGGATCCATTGTTATAAGTTAAATATAGCAATAATGTGCTCTTTCCTAATTAGAAACTTGTTTCCTCTTAAGGTGTTTATCCCTAAGAATATTGTTAAAATGTAGAGAATACCTCATGGGTATTTTAGTGTATTCATATTTTCTTCTTTGAGATCTACATTGCTAAGTTGAAGAAGAAGTAGTTAAGAGAGCATTGTTTTATTTCTTAGAAAAAGAAGAAAAAATTTGGGAAGTTGGTTATAACTTCTATTGTTTCACAGCCTTGTTAGCTTTGTTACGAATTGACAGGAATTCTTGGTCACTACATTAATTGATGGCTTCTTAAATATGTCTGGTAGTTAGGAAAGTATCATTTAAAGAATGAAATTTAGGATAAGCCATCCTTTTTTGAATAGTTGAAAACTGTAGCTTTGAAAATATCTTGTTAAGTGACATTCTTCCAAATGATATAGTGAAGCACCTCAATAAAATTTAATGTGGCCAATAAGAAGCCTGATAATTGGAATCTACATTATAATTTGATAAGAATCTAAAGGTAGAAATAATTACCTTGTTTTTCCATAAAAAATCCTATCTTATGACCTTGTTTTGGAAAATTTTAGGCATTTTTAATGTGTAAAAGGTGAATTTTATAGCTCACACACTGTAAACACCATTTATGTTAGTGTGTGGATGCCTAAATGCTTCATACCCTACAAATAGTTGGCCCTTTCACCCCACATGTACATTCTAAACCCACACATTGTGGTAGTATGTCGACTAGAGTGTGAGGTTAAACTTATCTACAAGCTACAATTTGGGCCATGAAAATAGCTCAAATATGTTGGAAAAATTTGGTAGAAAAAGCCAAAAAACACTAGTGGCGCACACACTAAAATTTGATCCATAAAAATGCTCTATACACTAAAAAAATTGATCTTTTTATCTCACATGCTACACATTTCAGCTCTACACATTGTGGTAGTGTGTGGAATTTGGGCTTTGAATTCATGCACTACACATCTCATTCTCACACATTGTAGCAACATGTGGGGTAGCATGTGTAAAACACCATTAAAATTGTATGTTGTAACCTTATTTTCATTGTAATATTTATCCCACAAAACTCGAGGCTGAAACTTCATTGTGAAATGTGAAGATTGTAATCGAAGGATGCAATTTCATATACTTTAGCTATTGGAGCTGAAAAATGCCTCATAAGTGATCAAAGCCTCAACCCCAAGTGAAAAAAGCCACATTATGCCTATATTTGGACTTTTAGGGGAGGGATTTTGATGGGTTTTGT